>JAMXBD010003772.1:0-102922 GCA_024138025.1 Combretum micranthum | reverse complement strand
GACATATTCAATGTTGCTTTCGAGACTTGTTTGAATGATTAAAAAGTGTTAAAAAGCTTTTTTGTCAAATTTATGCACTTTTGAGAAACAAATCATTCAATTTTTAATAGAAACTTGCACAAATTTGTGATGTATGGATTTTCATGAGTTTGAGCTGCTCAAACATGTTTAAAACATCTTTTAAAACTTGCATGTTGCTTGTGCATCTCTCTTTTCTTAGCATATTTTGAGTTTTATCTTTTTGATGAGTCCAAAGAGGAAGAAATGTTGAGTACACAATTAACATGCATGAATAATGCATATTGTATTTGTTTCACCATTAAGTGTAACTTGCAATTCCCTTTAGGTAAGCATCAAGGTTTTGAACCTAGTTAAGAAAACTTTTTTAAAACCCAGGTGCTTAATTGAAGGGGAAGAGGTTAAATTGATGGTGAGTTAATTATGCATGATTGTCCTCTTAAAAAAAGGGGAGATTGTTGTACTTGTGTGTTCAACATGAATTTTTATAAGGAAATTAGTTGAACAATTAACCATTCAATTGTGTTAAGTTACACTTAATAATAGTCATACAATTTAAATGAACAAAATGCTTGAATACATATATGTGTTTTGTGTTTTTGTTGTGTTCTATTGTTGTAAGTCTTTCTAGCACATTTTAGACCTTGGTTTCTTTAAAATCTCTTAAAGCTTAACAACATAAAAGTTGTAGAACTCTCTTTATACTTTCCGTAACATCTTGAATCACCTCAATCAGAGTTTAAATGAGGAAGTTATGGCTAAAATACGAAAGTATGTTGGAGTTGTCAAAAGCGTATTAGCTCGCCAGCCTAAACTGGAAAAACACAAACAATGATCAAACTTGATCGAAAGGGAGGCCGAGAGCTCAACCTGGATTGGCTAACTAGTAGAGAATTGGACTGGCTCACCGATACGGCTAAAAAAATAGTTGTTATGAGCTTTTAATCCGATCATTAGAGAGAGATTTAAGGCATGTTTAGATAGTCAGGTATCAAACCTATATTAGTTCAGTATTGGTTCGGTATCTGTATCGGTATGGTTAGTGTATGAGTAAAACTGTCGATTTTTCATCGGTGTCATATCGGTTCAATAGCTGTTTGGCAACAAAACAATGCTAAAACGACACTAGAATAACTATCCAAATAGGCCCAGTGCAACAGCTTAGCTTGTTGAGAAGCTATTAGATGATGTTGAGAAGTTTTTTAGTGGTTGATAGAGCTTACTTATTGTAATCAAAATCTTTTAAACACTCTCAAAGCTTTATTTATGATTTGTACTGTTGAGGAAGAGAAAGATAAGTATAATGCCATCTTGTCTTGTTATTGATATCAATTTGCAAAGGCATTATACTTAGCTAGTTGAGTGTTTTAAAGTAAAGTCTTGAGTTGAGTCAAAAGTGCTTGAATTTGTATAGACTCAACTCAAGCAATTTGTGTTGTTGATATGTTGAAGTCCTTTATTGAGACAATTTGTTTGTTAGTTAATAAAGTTGTGAAGTCCTCTATTGAAGGAGGCAATTGTTATGAACTATAGAGATTAAGGGGCAGACCAAGCTCCACGTTATATCTTGGTGCAAGCTTTTCTTTCTCTATCTTTCTATTTACTATAATTATTCTTTTGTTAGTGTGCATGAATTAGTTTTTTACTTTTGAAAGAAATCATTTTTAAGTATAATTTATTTTTCTTAAGTGTTACCAGCTTTCTATATTATGTTATGAATTTTTTGAAGGAATAGCTTAAGTTTCTACCTTGGGATGAGTATTATTTCAATACTAGTTATCATACTCATATGCTTATGACCTTATTCCAAGCTTTGTATAGCCAGGGTCCTCCTCATATCCCTAAATATTTTTAAGGACATACTACTATCGATGTTGTGGATCGCGAGATAAAGAGCAGATATGATATTTTGCGCTTACCGAAGACAAATTTAGCTCAAGTTCAGCTGAGAGTGAAACATTTAGAAGACAAACACAAAACTGTCTGAGTATTTAAAACAAGCGATTGGGTACATGTGAAGCTTTAACCCTATGGGAAAACTTCTTTTGCAAATAGGTTATGCTTTATGCTATCACATTGTTACTTTAGGACCTATAAAGTACTCAGAGAAGTTAGTAATATGACTTACTATTTGGAGTTACCTTCTTCATCTAAAGTGCATCCTATCTTTCACATGTCACTATTGAAGATAGCTGAGGGTGAGATATCTACCGCTGTGCCTCTACTAGGAATTTCTTAAGGGAACTTTCCCATTGTCAAGCCTTTAGGTATTTTGGATTCTAAGAAAATTCACCACTAGGGCCAAGTTTTTCCATAAATTTTAGTTCAATGGGAGTCTCTTCCTATGGGAGATGCTTATCGAGTCAATTTAGGAGACTTTAAGCGAGATTTTCCAGATTACAAGGTGGTTTTTCAAGGGGAGGAGGAACATGTTATGACCAAAGAGAAGAGAAAAAGATGCAAGCCATTTTACTTGAAAGACTATATCACTAATTAGGATATAGTTACATTAGCAACAACAAATACATTTGTAATAGTGACCAACACATACATGTTCTTTTAGTGACAACTGGCAAAATTATAATACATATAAATACGAGGAATAACAGAAAAGAGGGGCAGCTTGTTTTTATCATAGAAATTAGTAGATCTTGAGGAGCCACCTGATAGCTCGAATTCTAGTTTTCCTTTGAGCAAATATTTCAAATTCAATCATCACCCTAGTAAACAAAACATAATAGATAGTTAGATTCGCAATACCAATTATATGTGTGCAATATAAAAAATTATATATAGCACCTGATTTTTCAAGATGATTAAAAAAGATTTCTCCATTGCCATGTTAAACATAAACTATAAAAAATACCTAGCATATAATTTACAAAATAAACAACAATTAAATTCATTAATGATCATTTTTAGTATTACCAACTTGTCATGACAATATTCTATAAAAGCACATTAATATTATTTATATAGTTTATTTGTTTTTATATATGCATTTGTTTATTTGCTAGTCATTGTAATGATGTGTGACTAACTCCCATTGATGGCTTATATTGCCCTTACAATAGTAATAGCTCTTGTGAATGTTTTTGTAGGTTCTTTATAATAATTAATAGAACTAACCTTTTAAAATATGAATAATATACAAAATGATATTGGAGCAGGAGCTTACCAGTTCAAACCCTTACACGCTTATTATAATTTCACAAGTGAGAGGGATGTTATGAAATATATAATAGCTCACATAATATTTACAAATTTAAACTTTGAAATTAGATGATTCATCAGCAATTGTATCATAAGTTGTCTCCAAAACAACTTTGACTTAACAAAACGTGAATGTTGTTTAACAGAAGCAAAATCTTAACCTTTTTTATCTTCCTAAAGATTGTGGCCTTCCATGTAATAGATTGAAAAATTATTAGGTGTGGGGATTGCTCTTAGGCAAACAACATAAGATGGTCGAGTATAACGTGTGTTTTGATAGCCATATCTATCTAACGACTTATAATGGAAGTACACTAAAAATTTGTACTAGTCTTAGTAAATAGGCTAGTATATCAAACCAATAGGTTGAAAAACTAGATAAATCTCGAATACTAGAAACTTTTTTGAAATAGATCTGGATTAATAACGAATTTTCTAAAAGATCTTATCTTTATGATTTAGTTGATGATTAAGGAATTAGAGTTGGAAGGTGATCTTATCTTTAAATAGGTTTAATTTTATGGAAATTTACGAGGTATTTGATTTTGTTGTATTAACTATGTATATATATATATATATATATATTAATGTAAATGATTTTATAGTTTAAGAGCAGGTAAATTTCATTCGTGGTATCTGAATTTTTTTTGTTTGTAATAGAAATATATTAACAAAACTTTTGTAACACAAAAATACCTAAACTTTTAAAATCTTTTACCTAAAATACATATATCTAGCCTTTTTTCAGCTAAAAGTTGACATGGCAAGGGAATGATTAAAATAGTATTTTTTTCACTACGTTGGCATTATTTATTTATTTTATTTCCTGTCTCTCTCCCTCCATTTTCTCTTCTTCTTATTATTCATCATAAAAAAAAAAGCTTGAATCACCCAAAAAAAATGTTTGAATCACATAAATCATTAATTTTTTTTAACTTTCCCTTCTAACTTTTATATATTTTTCACTCTCCCTTTTCGCTTCTCTCTCTCTCTTACACGGTGTGGAAATACAACAAAAATAGCACAAACCAAAACAAAATTTCAAATTCATCTCATAATGATTCCTATGCAAATATTCGATCTTTGATGTGAATACCAATGAAAACAAGCTACAACAACACAAACTCAGGAAAAAGGGGGTCACTAATTCATAGCCACCAACAAAGATTCAAATTCATCTCATGCTGATTCATAAGCAAATATTGAAACTTTGACATAAATTCCAATGATAAACAAGCTAAAACAACACAAACCAGGAAAAAAAAAAAAGATAAAAAATTTATTCAAACCAAATAAAAATTCAAGTCCATCTCATACTGATTTGTAAGCAAAATTTTGAACTTTAACGTGAATTCCAATGAAAAAGGCTAAAACAACAAAAACCCAGAAAGGAAAAAAAAAATGAAAAATTATTCAACCCCAATAAAAAATCAAATCCAGCTCGTGCTGATTCATAGCAAAGAATAATTGAAAAAGGAAAAAGACCACGAATTATAAACACATAGCAAATAATAATTGAAAAAGAAAAAAGAACAAATCTTGAGTATTTAGTTGTCAACTAGAAGAAAGCTAAAGACTACCCCGGTAGCAATGAGTCCTCTTACACTATCAAACGAAGGAAAAAGATTACAAAAGAAAGGAAAAAGAGACAATAAAAGGGAAGAAGATTGTGTATACAATAAGGACATGAGTTCATGATTTCTTAGTTTACCAGAAAAGTGGTTTGGTTCAAGGAGAACATGATGATGAACGACAAATGCTTTTTGATTTTCTAATTTCGGGAGCTCAAATAGAACTCCCATGTCTGGAGCTTGATTGGGAAGAAAAAGTATTTTATCTTTTTTTTGCAATCCCAGTTTTTTTTTTTTTTTTTAAATTCAAACCTTTTCTTTTTTTTTTGGTAATTCAAGCTTTTTCTATTTAAAGAAAAAAAAAGATGAAAAATAATTATTTTAATCATTCATCCTTGCCACACATCAGCTACTAATTGGAAAAAAGTCAGTCTCGGACTATAGGTATTTTAGGTGAATGATTTTAAAAGTTTAGATACTTTCATGTTGTGAAATTTTTTTTATGTATATTTATATTACAAACATAGCATGAATGAAATTTACCTGTTTAATGACATCACTGCTGGCTTTGAGATTGACCACCTTCACATGAGGGGGAAAAAAGGAATAAGATAAACTGTATATTTTGGTACTTCACGTATTTTCATCTTATTTGGGCGAACAAACCACGTAAAAATAGTGTCAAAGACGATACGAGGAGACGATAAAAACAGAAGTCGCGTTCCCAATCAATTTATTCAACTTTGCTATTGACTAACTTACCATCAACGCAAGGTAACTAATTAAACAGGCATGGAAGGAATTTTCTCATCCTAAATAAGTTTAACTTAATAGGAATGTAATTTTATGATAAGTATATATAGCTACTAGAGGAGCTCAAACTTAAACTCAACTAGAATACAATTAAATTTATCATTAACTTAAATTTAAGTAACTTGCAGATAAACCTGGGATTTAGCCACAACAGTATAATTGACTCGTCTTACCAGTTACCACTCCGAGTGGCTGATATGTACCGAAACTTTATTGCAAGAATTCTAGCTTGCCTCGGTCGATTACCCAGGTAGTTTCGATCGATCAAAGTTACAACAAATCCACAATTTCGCATCTTAGCTTGCTGTTTTACGTTTTTCAAGAGAGAACTCCGACCAAATGTTATGGACAAATATAATTACCCATTTAATTGCTAAGATCCTTAATATTGTTCACATAGCAATAGTACACAATTAGTCCTTACATTCACAATCGAACCTTCCATGGGATGCGTGGAGCAATTAATCTAAATACAGTTTATATGTAACGTGGGATCGAACTGGACAGTAGCAGTCTAAGTAGGACAGGAAAAAACCAAACACACTAGAAAATTCAGCATGGGTCAAGCTTGAATTTAAAATGAATCTCGCTTATCTAAATAAGATAAACTTGACCAATTTTGACCTATTAGCTAAAATATTTAATCATACAAATAAAAAAAATCCATGATCAAATCATTAATTTTAATAAGACTAATCTTGTCAGTTATTTAACAGTTTAAATTCATATCTAATTATGATCACATGATTAATTAGATGATTCCGTTAATATGAATGTAGAAGTTATGCTTACAAACATACGACAAGTGCGTCATGAGTTTTATACTATATATTACATATTGTAAATGTAATTAAAATAAGAAAAAAAAACTATATATAAATACACATAAGTTGAATTTTGTTCATTATTAATTAATTTATTTATTCATGTTGAAAGATGAAATGTGGAATCCTATGGAACAAAATAACTAAAATATAGGTGATAAATGTAATGAGTATAGATTGCCTTAGTTGTTTGGCAGTTTTAACATACAAAGTTACTATTAACTAATATGGCCCAATTCTACACTAACCCACCCCCCTCTCCCCATAAATCTAAGTACTCACAACACTTCCACTAATTTATATACCTTTTCATTTTATATATTAAACTTCATGAATTTATCACAAACTAAGTTATTCATGAGCCATTACAAACTAAATTATTCATGAGCTACCTGAACTTAGTTTGTTAGACTCAATTTGACTTAAACTCAATTTATAAAAGAGTTAAATAGGAGTTTAAAATGAAGCATGTTTATTTAAACAAGCTAAACTTAGATTTTTATTTCAAACTCGGTGAAAAGCTCTACTTTGCTTGACTCCACTCGAGTTTAAAAATCCTCTTTACACTTAGCTTAGCTTAAGCTTTATTTGTAAACTAATTAAATGCAAACTCAAAATAAAGTTTTGTTATCCAAACGATTTGAGTATGAGTTTCTATTTTAAGCTTAATACAAATTAGTTCACTTGACCCAAGCTGGATAATTCTTTTTAAAAGAGCCCATCTAGAATTTTAAAGCTCGGGACGGCTGCTCAACCAGCCCCATCCTAGGAATCACTAGTTCACTCAAGCCTGAAGAAAGGGAGCTCCATAATCCCCAAAAAAAAGCACCAATCATGCAGATGAAACTGATGGAGTTATGCCAAGTAGTAAGTTAAAGACCGATGGTAAATTAACTAATCTAAACATGGTATAGTTAATTGAATATTCTGCAAAATACGTGAAATTGAACAAATAGTGATCACCAGATATGTATAGTTCTACAAGTACGAAATTGAGAAGTTAAACTCCACAATGGTACTAAGAAAGAAGCAATAACGTCCACAATATATATATATATATATATATATATATATAATAGCTAGTCTTTCTTTATGGGTAAAACATGGGCAAGAAATTGTAAAAATTAAGTGAACACGGAAGGTCGATCATGGTTGGAAGTGAGTAGGCAGATACAAGCATATGATGTGAAGGATACGACAACAAAATAAGGATGATGAGCCATTTTATTTTAATTTTACTATTAAACTTGGGTAATTTTGTGTGTTTGAATTTTTGCAATTTAATACTCCAATGTTTCAGAAAATGTTCTACTTAATGTCATCGATATATAAACACTCTAATTGATGTAATATTAATTAAGCTGAAATAAATCTACCTATCATATTTTTTATTCTTGACAGCCATGGACTATTTTGTTGAATGGGCCGTTGAATACAGTGAAAGATAACTTGTTATAATTATAGGATAGTTTTTACGGTCCCGTCATTAATCTAACCATTAGAGTAAATATGGTAAATTGAATATTAACTATTTTAGTGATTTGATCACAGTTAGGTATGATGTGGGCTGTTGGATAGTGACGAGATCAGTCCCATCAAAATTAATGATGGGATCATAAAATTTTCCTAATTATAGAAAACTATATTTGTTTAATTTCTTATTGTGAAATGGATACTCTTTTGCAATAGGTGTAATTTTTTTTTCTTTTAATAAGTGGATTCCATCTCAACTCAACATAATGACAATAAGAATGTCTATATAACAAAAATACTAAATCAAACTTCATTTTAATAGGAGTACTAAATTATAAAAGTTAAAATTTCAAATACTAAATTATTTGAATTCAATAAGAAGAATGTAAAACTTGTACCTTCATTTCATGCAAAATTCAATTTGGTAAGAATAATGACACTAATTGTGTGCACACTTTCGTCTTTTGATAATTTAGTATCACATAATTAGATTTTGGTTAATTAGTACTTATACTTACACTACAAGAAAATCGGATTTCAGGTATATAAGATATTTTTATTTCTAAAAGTAAATTTCTGTCGCAAAAGTCATCATTGTTGATTCTCTCTATTGAAATAGAATGTCTTTTATCAATTTTCTATCCTAAGAATTTTGTCTCTATAGGTCAATTTTCTTATAGTATTTCAAAATATATGTGATTAAGTTTCCATGTTAAGTAATAATTTAATGAATGTTTATTTTGATGATTTTATGGTAGACAAGCGTGTGTACTATTAATGTATGGCAAATTAGTGTCCATTTTTAGATTTTAGCAAATTATAACAAAAAGTGAAAGTACAAGAACTTGGTCTATCATTATCTTATTATCAAAATAAATGTCCGTTAAATTATTACTCAATGGAGACACTTATTATGCCTACTTTAAATGTACAAGCACTAATTTGCTAAAATCTAAATATATGACACCAAATTGCTAAAAGTTGAAAGTATAGGTAATTTGTCTATCATTATTTGCAATTTAGTACCTAAACTTTAAAATGATAAACTTAATCTCAATCAAACTTTTCATAGCTATTATTACAAACGTAATCAATGCAATTTGTTTCATTTGCTGATGTAGAAAGTCTATCATAAATGTGTATTTTTGGGTTTTTAAATGAATTTCTGCTGAAAATAGATAAATGGCATGATCTTGGATCAATAGTGTTTACAGTGCAAAAACATGTTAAAAGGGGTCAAAAAGAGGAGCTAAATTGTAAAATTATACTGTAAAGAATGAGTTTGTTTTCTGTGTTCTAGCGGCAAATGTTTTTTATTAGTATTTCAACTTCAATTGCACCAGACAAAAGCTGCAGTGGCTAACACCGAGCTCAAGAAGATGCAAGTGCCATTTGTTGGCCAAAACAGAATAGTTCATATCCTAGTAGAAGACAACCAATTTGAGCTTCCATGACCGAATTGAACTAATCTCCGAGCTTCGAACGACCACAGCACTTCAAATAAAATAGATGCAAGGTGGACTTAGTAGAACTGGGCTTTAGATAACAATCGAGCTGTTGTACTGTCTAACACCATCACTGTCTAGTAGCAGAACCAAGCCATGCTGAGCTGTTTTAACTCACACTTAGCACCGAGTTGTTGAACTCACAAGCAGCCCTAGACGCAACACCAAGCTGCTTTTGCTTGATCAAACTCATGACCAGAACAAATGACCGACTTGAGCTGCAACCAATCCAAGCGAACACCTACTGCATCACATAAGCACCCCAGTGGCGAGTGCCCAAGAGAACACGTAACTGCCGGCATAATATGTGTTCTACCAAGCTGTTTCAAGCATCAGCAGGCAGCAGGCTACCTTCATTTACCAACCTACCTTTCACATACCATATATATATATATATATATATATATATATCTTTTGTCATCTTCATTTTCCTTTGTCTTTCTCCTTGGAGGACAGACCACACTTTGGTCTTGTCCTGGATAGACTAATTCAGCCATTTCTCCATCTATCCACCTCACTGCCCATCCTCAACCTCAATCCATTGACCTCGACCGCATTTCACCTCATTGTCTGGCATTGTTCATTTGATTTTCATAGTAGAGTTGGATTCCTAGAATTACTAGAAAATATTCTACAATTTTTGGGTGATCTCTATCCTTTACCTTTTGTAATAAATTTTGCTCATATTTTCGTGAATGAAATTCTACTTTTCAGTATGAGCTAGAATTATTTAGTGGGATTATGTGATATGTTTATAGATTTTTACTGAGTAATTGAGTAGTACTTTATAACGGCTTTTGTTGATTTGGAAGTTGATTATTTCTAGTTCAATGTTTACAAGATCAAAAGTTTGTCTATGAACTTCTTATAAATTAGAGCTTAAGATATTCAAGAGGGATTCAAGAGCTCCATTGAAATAGAAAATGCAACTTCGAAACTGACACGGATACGTGTTGTTTTGGCTTTAGTTGTAGAACTCACATTCTTAATGCAGTTGAAATTATGGTTTATTGACATAGACACGTGCTTGAACCATAAGTTCAATTAGAATAACATGGCTTGTGAGGGAAGTATGTTATTTAACTGATGATTATAAATGGGTTACTCGAGAGGGATGTCTATACTATATTTAGAATCTTACAACTCAAACGGGAAGTAAATTCTTGTGAGTTTAATCAAAATCTAAATAAACAAACCCGATTACAATTACAAAGTAACAAATAAAAATCATAACCAAAACCATTACATAATCCCACACATGTTTACTAAAAGAGTTTCAAAGAGAAGATTTAGTGTTAATTTAGTCATAATTGGTAGTGGTATAAGTAGTATAATTAGTTTAGAAACCTCAAAACTCCAATTCACTTGCCTAGATTAGAGTAGACCTACTACAGTCTAGTACTTATTTAATTGGCTCCTTATGGTTTCGACTTGGTAGTCAATAATATTTATTATTGCATACACATCCGATACACTAGCCGGTAGTTTTTACGCTATAGAAATAGTCTTTCAACGAAAGAGCATATCAGTCTATCAGTGTTAGACAATGTTTGGAGATGTGGAACAATTCAATAATAAGCTACATCTTTAGTGTCAGCAAATAGGATAAGCAGTGTCAGGGAAGCAGTAAAAGTAATCATAAAAAGTTTTACTAAATACTAAATTGACTATTTTAAAATTTAGATACTAAATTAAATTTTCATGTAAGTTTAGGTATTAAATTTGACATTTACCTTGTGTCTTATCCATAATTTTGGCATTAGGGGGTTGTTGATAACTAGTGTTGGTTTTGGGTTACTAGAAGGATTGAGTCACTGAGATGGATTTGGAAAAATAATCACCAAGATATGCTAAATTAAATTCTTTTTTCCAAATTGAGCAGCAACTCAAATGCCCTTAGCCCAATTTTATTTTATCGTCCCTTACCATTGGGCCACTAGATATGCAGCCCTCTTCAATTTTTCTACACGAGTCTAGTTAGAGACCTTTCAAGACTAAACATGCAGTCAAAATTAGGGATGCAATCGAGGCGGATCATTATAGGGTATCCGACCCACCTGAACTGTTAAAAATCCTATAGGGTCATGGGGTAGGTTTAGAAAATTACATACCGACCTTATAGGGTTTTGGGTCGTGTTTGAGTTATTAAAAAAACTTGATGGTAACTCGAACCCATCATATTATAAACAAAATTAAAAATTGAGTTTGAAATATTAAAAAAAAAACCCTACTAATTTTTGTCTTTAAGAATGGTTGTTAATAATTTTAACTTTATTTTATCTTAATTTTTCTAATTTTTAATTTTATCTCATAAAAGATTATTTTTACAATGTTATTAATTTTTATTGTTTTAACAAATAAAATAGTTAGTTCAACAAGCCTATGAATTGGCGAGTATGCTATAACTAGCCTAGCTAGGTTTAGACCATACTCAAGTCTAGCTGCCGACCTACCACCCAATATTTTATTGGAAGATGCAATTGAATTTAACTAAGAATTGAAAAGGGGAAAAAAATGAAATGAAACGAGTCGTGGGACGAGGCGGGTTAGGATCAAAACCCTGTAGAGGCAGGTTTGGGTATTGAATAGAAAACCCTATAAGTTGCGGGTCGGGTTTGGGTCTTATGTGACCCGTCTCAAACCCGCCTCGGTTGCATCCATAGTCAAAATGTTAAAACAAATTTTGAAAAACATAACATCACCCTTTTGATATGCGATATTTTACCTTTCCACAAAAGTTTAAAAAAGCCGTGCAAGGTTGTAAACATAACTAAAAAATACCAGTAGATTCTCAAAAATTTTCAAATAAAACCTTACCTCCTATAATACTTAAAAATATGCATAACCCATAAACAATTGATACAAGCCAAAAGTCATTGCTAAAAATATCACCGATAGCAACAGTAATTTGAAAATACATTTATAGTTTCAAAAGTTGTGGCAAACTAATATTTTACAAATTTAGAGGTCAACGCACACTTAACAAATAGTTTTAGGCAGAGTATCTGCACAATTGTTGCTAGTTGACCATTTCTCCCACTTGCTTAATTTATAGATAATAAAACGACAATATAATTATTGTTGTATATCTAAGGGAGGATGAAACCCATAAACATACTATTTGAGCTGTGATGACCTTGACAATTGATTACGTCCTATAATATATGATGCTGTGCTATTTAACATAATTTTGTTTACTAGATTATGTTTTTCCTTCACATTATTATTTAAACTATATTCACAATTAACAACTAGCAATTAAAGAAATTGATATGATGGATTTTAATTGTAATCTCATGAAGTCAAACAAATATAATTTGGTATCTTGATTATTGCTTATATTATGATATAATTAAAGACCTAAATTATTCAAATGCCACATATGATTCCACACTAAAGTATGAGGTGTTAATGTGGCTACCTTACTTTGCATTTTGCATAACTTCATTAATCCAAATTGGACCAGCCAGCATTTTGAGTCAATAAATACGTGGCATGCATATTATTATTATTATTATTATTATTATTATTATTATTATTATTAAACTAAAACTTGAGATAGGATTTGTAATTTTTTTTAACCAATTACGAGTTGCTATGTTTCCAAAATAATTATTTTGATAAATGGACTCTATTTAGAATATACATGTGTGTGTGTATAAAAGTAGTAAAAGTAATATCTAGTAAGATAGAGTCAAGACAGTTCATAATTGTTAAAAAGAAAATCATATATCTTAAGTGGAATATCTTTATCAAAATGAACATTTGAGATATATGTGTGAAGAATTGCAATTCCAATTCTCTTCTTGATTAGAGGCCAATATATATATATATATATTCTTCTTGCTTACTTGACGAATTTACTACTACAATTACTACTACAAAAAATTGAAACAGGTTGTAAATTCGCAGAGAAGGAAAATAGTGGATCCAATTTGTATGTGAAAAGAAATGTATTAGTTAGTTTAATCATGTTACAACTGAAGTACTTATATATGCTACTAAGTCAATACAACACATGTGAGTAACTAACTAAAAGAACATGTGTAAATAATTAAGAAAGTTATGTACAAGACTATCTATATGCATGTGCTAATCCCAATGTTCTAAACTACGGAATGTCTAGAGTGATATGTATAAGAAACACGGCTATATAAGACCTAGTGTAATAACCTATCAAGTGTGAGCAACACAGCCGTGTAAGACCCAATGTAAGAACCTGTGAAACAATTGATATACCACAACAACAAACTCTAAAGAAGCTAGAAGCTCCTACTATAACCAAGGTCAGTGGCACATCGCTTTGGTAAAAAATATCTGTAAGCAGCATACAAGATGGAACATGATAAAAATGAAGAAAACTATTTGCAACCTGATCATGTGTAAAATGTACATCCACCTCTATATGTTTCGTACAACCATGAAGGCATGGATCCTAAGCGATAAATTGTGCTGACCTATTATTAGTATAAAGAGTAACAGGTAACTTAACAATATCTCCCATATTTAACTTTAGTAGATGAGGTAGATGCAGTAGTTTTTTTCTTGATTTTCCAAGTAAAGAAGAACTAAGAAGCATCCAATAGCCATTTAATGATTTCGATCAATAACATGGGTTCCCTAATCAGCATCAGAGTAACCCTTTAATTATACTGAAGAAGAAGAATATAAAATCCCTTTATCAAGGGTCCCCTTAAGATATTGTATAACATGAAATCTAGCATGAAGATGTGAGATTTTAAGACAAGCCACAAACTGACTAAGTTGTTGAACGACGAAAGAAATCTCGGGCCTTGTAAGAGTGAGATACAAAAGCCTTCCCACAATTCATCTGTGCATGCTAGGATCTAATAGTAATGGCCTGATGTATAATCCAACCAAAGAACCTATTGAAAGGGAACACGTATTTGTTTCAATTTGGTCATACTAGTGTCTTGTAAAAATATCAAGGAGAAATTTTTCATTGATACAAGGAAAAATCTACAGATGATCAAAACACTTCTATGCACCAGAAAAAAAACGTCTCTCTCTTAAATCTTTGATGGTGTAAGCATCATGTGTAGCTTGTTTGATTGAAGAAATAACATCAAGTGAAGTACCAATTACCAAAACATCATAACCATAATCAACATCAATCAAGATAGTAGTGAAATGCTCATTTGACATCTTCGTGAACAAAGAGTAATCTGTTTTAGACTGCTAAAATCTAAGCAAAGTAATGAATTGTGGAATTCATGATTCCATTGCCCTGATGCTTGTTTTAATCAATATAAGGGTCTCAGTGGCTTACAGGCATGGCTAGGTCGGATAGAATGATAACCATCTAGGAGTTTCATGTAAATTTCTGTGTTTATATATCCATGCAGGAAAGCAACATTGATATCTAACTAATGCACATGCAAAATTTTAATGGTTGAAATCACTAATAAGAGTATAACAGTTGATAATCTTGCAACGTGAAAAAATGTGTAAGTATAATCAACACCCTCTCATTGATTATACCCTTTAGCCACCAATCAAGCTTTATATTTCCAAAAGTGCCATTGGGTTTATACTTGATTTTATAAACCCATTTAGATCCTATAAGTTTCTTAGCATCATGCAAAGGAAAAATCTCTCATGTGTGTGGTTAGCCTCTAGAGCCAAAATTTGTTTTTTCATAGCTTCAATCCATTTAGGATAGTGTTTTGCTTCATGATAATTATGTGGTTCTTAAACAACTAACACATTAGCTAAGGATGATATGTAATCAATGGGCTAGTGAGAAAAGAATGTGAATTCAATAAACGAAAATGAGAAGTATGTGAATTTGTTGCAGTTATTGATGAAGAATGGACACTAGACAAATTCTTTAAGCAAAGTTGGTGTTTGACGCACTCTAGTAGAAGAACGAACAGTAGGAAGAGAAACAAACCTAGTATGATTAGATTTGTCATCAGAAGGAACAAAAGACTCTGACACTTGGACATTTGGAAAACCAAAAGAAACAACTGTTGAATTAGGTGTTTGAGATGAATCTATCATGTCTTCATTTGACTCAACAAGAAATAAACTTGATGTAAACTCCTTTAGAAAAGAAATAGGACTATAACAATGAAAAGGAAAGACATTTTCAGCAAAGGTAACATCTTTACTTACAAAAATCTTCTTAGTTTCAAGATCCAAAAGCTTGTACCCTTTTTAATTTATAGGATATCCCAAGAAAGCACACTTTTTACCATTTGCATCCTTTTTATCAAGTTTTCTTCCTAAGATTGGTGCAAAACACAAGCAATCTATAGTCATTAAATCAACATAAGAAGGCATTGCATTAAAAAGCATCTCATAAAAATATCTCCAATTAAATTTCTCAACTGACATGCGATAGATAAGAGTATTGTTATTAAGATACACGTACCCCAATACTCATATAATAAATTAGCATGTATCCTAATTGCACGAGTCGTATCAAGTAAATATTAATGGTTTCTTTCTGCAATTCTATTTTGTTAAGCATAACTTGTTGTCTTTTGATGTAAAATTCTAAGTGTATTGAAAAAATTATGGCATTCATGTGACAAAAATTCATCCCCTCTATCATTTCTAATGTATTTTGGAATAACTTTAAATTGATTTTTGATATAGTAGAAAAATTTTCTCAGCACACTTTTTGCTTATGATTTATGACTTAACAAATACGTCCAAGTACATCTAGTTTTGTCATTCACCAATGTCAGAAAATACCTTACTCTTGTATGTGAAGCTATACCATAAAGTCCCCAAATATCAACATGCATCAATTCAAAATTGTGAGTAGAGATTAAAGAACTAGAAGAAAAAGCCAACCTATGCAATTTAGCAGGTTGACAAGTATCATATACAAAAGTAACTTCCAAATTTATGTCATACAAGGAAATGTGTTTCATCTTGGACAAAGAAGGATATCTCAATTTACTATATAATACATGAAAAGATAAGTTAGGTTTATGACCTAGTTTATTGCAACCATTAAAAGGACTAGGAAGAGAATGTTTCTATGCTAGAACAGACAAAGAATGACAAGAAAAAGACTTCAGAATATAGAGTTCATTCTTAGTAGCAGCATTGGCAACAACTTCTTTATAGTTGAGGCCACAAAACAAATAGTCAGTAGCATAAAATGTTACAAATAGGTTTTCTTTTGAAAGACATTTAGGTATGGAAAGAAGATTATGGTGAAAATTTGGTACATAAAGTACATTATCTATTACAATGTTCTTTGTCACATAGATTGTACCAAATTAATTGGCTAACTTCATAGTTCCATTGGGTGGTCTTATATAAGTTGGTTGTTTTAGTGTTTGTTTATGGTGGAAAATGTGACTAAAAAGTGACACGATCCGAGGCACCGATGTTTATATCTAATCATATAGTATTCTCATGAACTAATGAAGAACCTACTAAAGAGCTTTGAATAGAAACATTACTAGCAAATTGCATTGCTTAATCATTACTTGTCATATCAACTTTTCCATTTACTTTCAAATCTTTAACAACTTATTGACACACATGAGAAAGGAAATCTACATTAAGTGAATGGTTATGACTTGCAGAAGAATCAACACTTGACACTAGCAAACTATCAATTGGTATCTCTAGTGTAACATGTGTAGCAAATCTGGAAATCTTCTTATCTTTGTCATTCTTAAACTAGCTAGGATAACTAATCAATTCGAAATAGCTATCAACAAAATGATCACTCCTTTATCATTATGGGCAAATAGGTTTTGAATAAGTTCTAAGCTTTAAACTATCTTTTCTATCTCCAAATCTATGTTGTAAGTTTGCACTAAAAGTCAAAGATTCTTCACTCAAAACATAACTTCCAGAAATTTTCTTTTGTTTTTCAACTTGATTGACTAAATTATAAGCCTTGCTTATTGTTCATAAAGGATCAAGTGAAAGTGTATGACTTTTAACATTCTCATAAGCTTCATTAAGCCCCATAAGAAATTGTATCAAACAATTTCTATTTTTAATTTTTGTAAATCGACCAACAATATTGTAGGTACAATCAGCCAACACATCACAACTATAATCAAGCAATGCTATAAAATTTTTAAATTCATCCCATGATTTCTTTAGCTTATTATAATAAGTAATTACTGAAGAATTTCCTTTATGAAGATTGCAATCTCATATTGGATTTGATACAACAATGGACCATCTGTTTGTCCATACCTTTCTATAATGTCATCGCAAAGCTCTTTTTGCTGAATTAGTATACATGAAACTATCCAAAAGATCTTTATTCTTCATAATCCAAATCACATTGAGTCCATCTTAGTAATTCAACCTTATTGTCCTCATGTAACGCCCCGAAATAGAGTATGAGCATCAATAATCGCCACGTATAATACCTTAAGTGTTATACGTATATGCTTCTTTAAAAGATTTGTTTATGTCAAATATTTGCTAGCTAGTTTTAATTACTAAAATTGTTTAATTGGATTCTAGAGACAAATTGATTTAGTAGTGGTAAAATAAACTTTATATAAACATTTATAATATTTGCTCATATGAATAGATCAACTTTTTCATAAAATAAAACCATACCATCATGTATTTCATATACCTTTTTTGATGGTAAAACAAAGCTTAAAACTTATTACTATGGGCTCTACTAGGCTCTTAAAGAAAAATTACAAGTTCTAAAAGATAAATCCAACTTTCATATAACGTAAAAATAAATCCAGACTTTACATAAGATAAAATAAAATAAAAACAAAACCAGGCAACGATCATAATTCTCCCCACTCTTTAACAAACTCTTCTTAAGTCACCCCACTCGCTCGATTCAATCATCATCATCATCATCATCCAATCATAACCTGGAAAGAAAGAATGATGAGTCAAAGCCTAATCCACAACGACACAAGCACACACAAAGTGAAAAACATGATTAAACTAATGTAATGCAGCAATAACAATTTATTATTTTTAAATTCATGTGAAAAAAAGCAACAAGGAGCACTCATACTCTACAACAAGCCTCTGAGAACTGGAGATCTTAAGTAACAGCGGCTATGCAGGAGGTTAATATAAGCAACCTGGATACTTATATCTCTTATATCTAATCAAAAAAGAAAATAGCCTCATTTAGGGTTTATAATCGTTACGCATCTATACTTATCTCAGTCCCTAACATCGTTTAGTTCAACCGGTCCCATAAACGTGAACTAAACCATGTTACTTCACCCTAAGCTTAAGCAAACGTTACGCCGATACCATTTGCCCCATCAGTTACCCACTGAGCTACTTATGAATTGCAATTGCATCATGGTAGGACGTGGCTGAAGTGTTTAATTATTGTACCCAGCTCTAAACAAGGTTGTCACTTTCCGGACCAGATTAAACGACATAAAGACAAAACACTCTCAATTATTGGGTCGTATTTAAGTTTTAGTTCATTCAGAATTCCTATTATAACAAACAATAAGCATATCGCTGCGTACCTTATTGATTCAAATCCCAAATAGAGACAGAGGGTAGATTATAAACCATCTCAGAAGATAAATCAGGTTTCCATATATGTTCAAGAATAAACTCATATAAGCATTTAATTTAATTATTATTTTATATCAAACTCCTTTTAAAAACCTATTTGATCAGACATTAAGTAGGAACCCTACTATAGCTGCGAAAATTGCCTCATTGATATATGGATAGTTCTTCATTGTCTGTTAAATTATTTCTTTTCTCTTTGTTATAATTATTCATTTTAAAAATATCATCATCATATTATTCATTTTCAAAAATACTCATTTTCCCCGAGGAAAAGAAATGCATTTGAAGCGACATATTCTCCATATTAGTCATGGTTTAATCTAATACATTAATCTAAGCCAATTACAAATTACTAAGTCTATATTAACCTAATCTTAACCAAGTTGATTAAACTTAATTATTTAATCTAGTTACTAAGTCATTATCATATGTCTATTAGGGTCTTAGTTAATCTATTTTATTTTAGTTCATTTAGATTCATTAAGTCAAATTGTTCTTCGATTGATTAAATAAGTTCATTTTATACCTAACTTTTATGTTTAATCCAATTATTTATTAAATCCATAAATTCCCTTAACTCATTCCTAACAACATAAATTAGCTAACGTAACATATTAACTATCATTTATTTGCTTTATTTTATTTAAATTTTTATGAAGAACACAGGTAGATAGGGTTAGCCTTGTTCCCCCTCGTCTTCCTACATAAAAGAAGCATGATAAAAGATTTAGTTGTGTTTCCGTCGTGTTTATTCTTAAGTTGAAAAACTGAGAGAAGCACGACAAGATAGGATTAGTTATGTTCCTCCCATGTTTTACTTAACATTTAAAGTACTTAAGGATAAGAGAGAAACATGGTTAAATAGGGAAAGTCGTGTTCTAGCCGTGCTATTCTAGATTTATTTTTAATGAAGAAAACAGACAGAAGCACGATTATATAAGGCAAATTGTGTTTCTTCTGAAGTGAGAAAGATGAGGGGATAAGGAAATCATGTTTCCAGTCGTGTTCCTTAACAAAAGAGAAATAAGGTAAGATAGGGAGGTTACGTACTAGTCATATTTCTTCTCGGGTGGGTAAAAATCCTTATGTTTTAAGCACAGAGAGAAGCACAACTGAATAGGGCACCCCATGTTCCCCTCGTGCTCTTTACCCTGTTCGTTTTCATAAAAAACTTAACCTATTTAACTACTTGTTTTACATCATATTTCAACATACAACATCTTATAATCAATATACAAGTTATAAACATGATTTACAACATCTATAAATAAATAAATAAATAAATAAATAAATAAATATATATGTATAACTTCATATTTCATCAAATTATCTCATCATCTTCTAATTCTATTCATGCATACATAAGCCTAGGTTTTGACATACATGTTTATATATCTCTTGTTTCTCAATTTTATCATAAGTCCTATATATAACTAGCATCTATTCATCATTTTCATGTGATAACAACAAATTAAAAAAAAAGAAGATAATTATACTTATCTTTTTAGTGATCACGTGAAATTTGATCTTCTCTACCACTTCTTCTCCTTTGTGGATTAAGCTACCACATGCTTGTTCTTCCTCTTTTATCTTGTTTTCGAACTTTGATTTCTCTTATGATCATCATCAATCTTGAGATTTGGAGATAATTTTGAGAGAAAGAAGAGAGAAGAGACGATGAAAAATGGAAAAGAAAGAATGAAACAAAAAGGGAAGAAATATGAAAAGGAAAATAAAAGAAAAAGCTAAGGATAAAGAAAATAAAATATTTTTGGGTAAGAGTTATAGGTTTAAACCTTTCCAATAAATATAATCAGTTCTACGAATATTTAGGAAATAATTTGAAAATTTATTAATTAGAAATTAAGAACCTGAAGATCAAATTGATAATCAATTTGAGCTTAGGCTTAAGAACTGATATTTTTAGGCAAGAAATAGAACTCAAAATTTATGGGGATTTTAGAAATAAAAGTTAAACTAAGTTTTAAGGGTTTAGGAGTCTACTAAACATTTGAACAACATGTTTAGAGGTTTAAGGATTCAAAGATGGGAAAAAAAGGGTTTAAAATGAATGATTTGGGAGAATTGAATAATTAGAGGCTTCAAATAGGTTATGGGAGCAAATAAACAAAATGAACAAAATATTTGAAATCTCAATTTCAATTTTAATCTATTTACTAGTTTAGTTATATTAATCTATTTAATCATGATTCATTGTTTATTTCTCTTGAATTATTTTAACTATATAAATTAAGTTCAAAATTAACTACCTATTGTATAATTTTAAGCCATTTCTAATTTAGCTAGGTGAAGATTTTGAGTGTTTCACCTCAGGTTTTTCGTAAGATCCATCTGTAATCCTTAGGTTTGACTTTGTACCTAGGGCTAATTTAATGGATCTTATACTACTTAGGAAATTCATGACATTAAAGACTATAGTAGTAATCACTGTTCTAGGACTATCTGATCAAGATAAGTATAAAGGATCATTACTAACAACATCTAGATTTTCAAATTGATTACTTGAAACCACAATGAAATGACTACAAACACGAATAATTAAGTATCGATTCAAGATTACCAGATCAAAGTAGTTGAGCTTGCTCTTATACCATGTGAAGAATTGCAATTCTAATTCTTCTTAATTACTTGACAAACTTACTGCTACAAACAATTAAAACAAGTTTTAAATTCTCAAAGAAGGAAAACAGTTTATCAAGTTTTTACATGAAAAGAAATGTATTAGTTAGTTTAAGTCTATTACAACCGAAGTATTTGTATGTGTTACTAACTCAATACAACATGTGTGAGTAACTAACTAAAAGAATACATGTAAATAATTAAGAAAGCTATGTACAAGACTATCCGTATGCTCGTGCTAATCTTAGTGTTTTAAACTATGGAATGTCCAGCGTGGTGTGTGCAAGAAAACTGTGTAAGAACTGGTGTAAGAACCTGTCCATAATTGGTTATTTCCCATAATTAGTTAAAAAATCAATTAGATATGCATCTTAATATGAAATTAAATAAGTGAAGTGAGTCCAGGATATCAAAATTCACAATTTGAATAGTACATGTAGTTTGGCGAATAATTAGTTACAATTCTTATAGCAAATAGACACTAACCCATCAATGTTAACAAGTTAGAAATTTAGATTAAAAAATAAAAGGGACTCAAATTTCTAAAATCTAATTGGGAGGACTTGGCATAAAGCTAAAATTTGTAGGAAACCTTGAACCATAATTTTATCAAGATGTAGGACAAAGAAAAAGATGGGAAATTTCTAAACTTTAGGCAAAGACGATTACAATAACAAAAGTTAAATAGAAACAATATCTTTTGGGAATGTTTTTATAGGCATTTACTTTTTGATATAAAACTATTAATAAGAGTAAGAAATTAAGAGAGACAACAATGATGTACATAATCTTTACGTATAAAAATCTCAAATTAATTAGAGAACTTCCTAAACATTAGAATAATCAAATGAACAAATTTGAACAAATCTAAAAAGAAAATATTGAAATTAATTTGATCACTATTAAAATTATAGAATATTTTGAAGGAACCAATGAGGAGTTAGTAAAAACTATAGAAGAACAAGATGAGGAACTATTGTGCTTGCTTGTTTGGATGTGTGCGCTAGGCATAGTAAAGAATCAAATAGAATGTGCTATATAGTAATTGTTGTGTGCTAATAGCGCATACATCGAGGTTGTAACCAATTAAATAGGCAGGTCATGGATTGACATTAATGGCCAAATGAGGAAAGAAACTCGGAATGAAGTGACGGGTAACTTTAAGTGTCAAACCACCGTGAGTTATCATGTGTGTTGTTTGATATAACTAACTACTCTTATACAGGTTAGATTTTCAAAACTTTGTAGCAAAGAGGTTAAACCAGTGGAATAAAATGCTAACATTGAATGGTCATAGTGCCTAGTCATCCTAAAGCTGATACAAGTCATGAGACCTAATACGAGATCATTTGACTCTCGAATGATTTAGGACCTAGTGTTCAATATTTATGAGTCTTGGTTTAGAGATCTGAGTATTTGTAACAGGGTGGATCTAAAAATAGTGGTCACTTGCTTATAGTATCGTTTTGCACTACATATGAGCTCAAAGGAATGATGTAGAAGTACATCTAAAGGGTTTGAAAATAGGTTAAAGAAGCAAATAGTATTAGGTAACTCGAATGCAGTAGTGATGGATTGACAAGATTCGAAAATTCAACTCAAAATTCTTAAAAAGAGCAAAGTGTTCTTTCCTCCAAGCTTCGTTTGTTTTCTGTGAAAGCAATTCGATAAAATGATGACATTTATTTCAATCTCTTCTCTCTCTATATTAACTAGGGAGGAGCTTGGTGATTTCATAGAGTTTAGATAATACAACATCCATTGAATCCATTGGCAACCAATATAAATTCTTCTATTGATGAATCCTCTAGGGGCTCTCTTAAGTCCATATGCTAAGAAATTTCTCTTTTAGTGCATGAGTTTTTTTCGAGAAAAGTTGAGAGTGGAGATTTTGTGCAGTGATCCCTACTTTTAAGTCTATTATGACAAATCTCACTCAACCATTCTAAGTTCTTGATTCTCTGCATCTTAACATTTAGTCCAATGTAGCTCTTCACAGTATCTAAAGTTAGGATGTCGATGGGTATATATTATTACCTCATCCACCTAAGATTCTTATCCGGCCCTATGGATAATGTTTACTTTTGTTATATATAGCATAACTGTTTAGTCATATAGGTAGTTATGCGTATTTGTGTGTGAAGGACATGAGTTCACTTGTTGGGTAAATTAAAAGATTCTGCATAAAAAGATTGAAGAGTGCAAAATATGAATTTTGACTAACTCGTCACACCCTTAGAATTCATGGCATGACATATACTTTATTAATTATAGAATATTTTATGACATCTTAGAACTCACTTCCATTAAAATTTAAACGTTTATGTAGGGGTGATGATGGGACATATCAAAGGGTTACTATTTGATCTCGACTTACTATTTTTTTCCTTTTTTAAAATATATTATAAATTTTTTTATTTGTATTTTATTGCTTAGTTGTTGGTGTCTAAATAAAAGAGATAAAAAAAATGCAGTATTAATTTTTAATTAATTATTATCACATATGAGGTAGATGATAAATGATGAAGATATGGATATATGAGTAAATAAACATAAGTGTAAACAAAAGCCAGGAGATCAACATTCAAGGTCAACTTTGAATAGAGAATCGTACCTTTTTTAAGTGGTTAAAATAAGATATAATGTTATATTGAGTGGTTCTAATAGAAGATCTTGTTATGATGTTGTTATGATATTGTTAAATTGAGCTAATGTGGTACATTTACAAGATTGTGATAAATCTTTTGTTTGAATCACCTAACATTATATTGATTGCCCATTTTAATCACTTGAAATTTTATTGTTTATGATTTTCTTTATTTTAACCACTTGAAGATTCGATCTCTGTTTTAATCACTTAGTATAATATTGATCCTCTATTTCAAATACTTGAAAGTTCAGTCCCTTATATGAACTTAATCTAAATTTTCAATAATTATTTTTTGCAAGCAACAGTAGTTCAAAAACATGTCTAGCCAATCCAAAAATAGATGGATATTGTGATTGCAATCTGCAAAAGACGCAGGTTTTATGAGGTAATTAAATATTGGATTTAAAAGTACTGATTATTTAAAATTTGGTTTGGAGATGATGAACATGAAAAAAGATAATAAATAAAGTATAAACAACATTGGAAAGAAAAAGATAATAAAATAATATTTATGTTGTACCTAAGGATATTTAGTTTGTCTCTGACGTGTGTCTTAGTATGGTTACAAACTAAAATCATGTGGGATCTCAATGTTTATGCAATAATTATATATTACCATAGATGAGCAAAATCTGAAAGAAGGGTTTAGATTTTTCAACCATGCATTTAAAGGTCTATGTTTACAAGTCATCCTAATTTTAAGTATTGGAATATGTTGTGTCAAATCCCATTAACAGTAGATAGACCGAGGCCTAAAAGTAAGAATCAATTTGTAAAAAAGACATTTGGGATTTGGGTTTTTAGCCTAATTTAATAACTTGGACTGCTTTAATGAAATTGTGTTAAGGCTTAGAAAACTAGTCCTAGTCAGGGTTATTTTAGAAAGATTTGGCTTGATAAGTTTGGAACAGGATCATTGGATTGGTTTTATCCACTCTTCGCTATACTTGGCTGTTGCAAATACCCTATTTTTACCTATTTAAGATTTCAATTTATAGTAAAAGTTACTATTATATTAAGCCTACAATTAAAAAAATTTAAAAAAAAAAAAGGAAAATCATCACAATAAATATATAAGAAAAAAAAAGGGGAAATACAAGAAAGCAAAAGATAAAAGAAAATAAATAA
This sequence comes from Combretum micranthum, assembly GCA_024138025.1. Lineage (NCBI taxonomy): Eukaryota > Viridiplantae > Streptophyta > Magnoliopsida > Myrtales > Combretaceae > Combretum > Combretum micranthum. Next base: position 77,562 of record JAMXBD010003772.1, on the reverse strand, counting down.
TAAATGAAAAGAATATAGAAAAATAACAAATAAATTTTTTTAGGCTTGATATAATATTAAGTTAATTATAAATTTTTATGGACCCAATTAAATAGTCAATGTAATTGGTTTATTTAATTGGACACATTTTAGAAGCCTCAAATATTATTTGAATGCAAATTATGACTGAGGCATTGACTAATGGCTTGTGGGTAAAATCCACACACACATACATGTGAGACCGAGGTTCAAATCTACATGAGGGAGAAAATTTTTTTTTCAAATAGGCAAGTGTGGCACCTGCATTGGCGTGTTGGTGGACATGGAATGCACATGTACAACAAGCACATTGTCTTCCTCAGATCTTGGGTAGTTTTTCTACTCAACATAGCCACTTCAAGCTTGTTTTTGACCCAATTTTGCTCTAACTTTCACCAAATTAATTATGGGGATTTAAAGAAGATATAGGATACTGTGAATTTGAACCAAAAAGTAGTCCTATAGATTGTGTTTTGATGTTTGAATTTTGACCCAAAATTTGCAAAAAAAAAGAAAAATCGCTCTTGAAGCAAATTTAAGCTTCAAGAAACACATGTTTAAATCTATTTGAACACATTTTATTCATTCCCAAGGTTAATTATACTTGAAAGATGCAAAACGTGTTCAATCAAGCTCAGGGATATCAACGTCATGCGCATGCTTCACCTTTGGAATTGTTATCCAATCCTACCTAACTCAACCTCTAACTAGTATAAATAGAGGTCAAGTTCTCCTTCCAAGCATGAGAAAAAGAAAAAGAAGGAAAGACCAAAAAAAACACACTTGAAGTTCTAGTTTGAGATTTAGGGTTTCACTTTCAAAAATCTCGGATATGAAACTTTCAAGGAATTTTCAAGCAATTTGGTTGTTCAAGGAAGCTTCAAGTGAGTTTACGCTATCAATTGAGAGCTTTGAGTCGATCTCAAAAGTTCGGCAACCACCCTAAGAACCATTGATGAGTGCCACTCATTAGAGTCTGGAATCACCAGTTTAAGGCGTTTTCAAGCTAAACAATTGCCACAGGATCATTCATCACTCTTCACTTGGACATGATTGCAGCCACCAAGAACCGCAAGATCAGTGATTTCGAATGCTGCCTGCCACCCGCTCCATTTTTTCAGGATCTAACTCGAATGCCCCAATTCGACCCATCCACTCCAATCTGACCCGTCCAGGTAAGTTGCTATTATTATTATATTATTATTATTATTATTATATTATTGATAGTTAATATAAATAAATAAAATGTGAGACATTTATACAAAACAAATTTATGAGTTTTCCTATTACAGATAGTTGATGTGATATATATATATATATATATATGCATGTATGTATGTAATAAAGTGTTTTTGTCGCTTAGAAAAAATGGTTTTCTAAAATAAAAAAATAAACATAATAATAACAATAGTAGTAATGAAAGCAAATAAATTTGATGGTTTATAGGATTGCATCTCAAGCTTCATTTTTCTTCCAAACTCTAAATTTAAAGAATTTAAAGTGAAAAGAATTCACAAATTAAAACAGACCAACCCACTAAAGTTTTTTTTATAAAAAAGAACTATGTGTTGTCTATCCTAATTAGTAGGTACATAGACATCTTCGGGGGGACATAAAAAATAAAAAATGCTTTTTTTTTTTTTGTAAATTTTGAATTGATTCATTATTTATTGTAAGTATTATTTAGATTTATGAACTTTAGTGATAAATTGTAAATACCATAGGTTATACATTAGTACTTTTTTTAGCATTAAAAAGATAAAATTCTAATTTATGAATTTTAAGTGGTAAGCATATGGTTTTAATAAGATGACCCCTGAATCTAAAAGTCTCTGGTTGAACAAAGTTGGTTCTAAATCAATTTTGTTTTGCAGATTAGTGGTTAAGTTATGATTAACCAACCTATTGATCTTAACTTATAATTTTTTTTCCGATTCTAATCGGGTGGCGAGTCCTACAAATTTAAAAAAAAAACAAATTTCTTTTAATTTCTAATCGAGGGTTCATATTAAATGGGTTTAGGTTTGATACAAATCGAAGTAAAAGAAATTAAACCAAAAAATGAAAAGCTCAACAACTGTCTTGTGCTCAATAAGCACATTAATGAAAGGTCTTTTAGAACTCATTTGAGCTTCGTTTAGTTTTCAAAAGAATTATATGGGCTCATATGAGGTTGTTGGTTTATTTATATAAAAGTGGACTTTCTTCTTCTTCTTCTTCTTCTTCTTTATATGCTATCAAACTTATCCAACTCCATCTACAAGTCCAAGTCCAAGCGTCCATATCCATAAAAAAGAAGGATGAATACTTGTCATTTCATCATCATGATTAATCTACAGCTAGCACCACCGCCAGCAACATCAAATCTTAGCTATCAATCTCAAAATGATTTGACGGTTGAGTTTAACCTCCAAATTCATAAATTTGAGGTTGGACCTTTCATTTGGACATTTTTGCACATTGCTAAGAAGAGCAATACCGAAATTGTGCTAAAGTACCTCCAAAAAAAAAAAAAAGTGGCCATTAGACAAAGAATGGATAAAAAAAATTTGAGTCTACTAAATTTTGATATTTCGTAACATGCACATGGAACTTAAGTTTATCTATTCCTCCTTTCATGTCTCTTATGACCACATCTTTATGCGCTGTCGTGTCAAGGATTCTCCAAAGTCCATCAGCTTACTTGTATCACATGAGCAACCATCCTTTCTAACCCTTTATACAAACTCAAAAACATGAGATCATAAAATCCAATCCCTCTTTTATAAAAACGGCATAAATATGAGTCTTTTCCTATATTTTTCTCCTAAACAAACCAAGTATGAATCAGATGGTTTAAAAGAATATATTTAGCCTCAAAATCCAATCGTAAAAGGTCCTTAAATTTTAAGCTAACGGTGCCATAGAACAACATTGAGGAAGAAGAGGTGCTCCGCTTAGACAATGGGAAGATAAGAGAGACTTTTTACCATATTTAAAAAACCCCAATATTACTGGAGGGCTTTGAGCTTTATTTTACTGGAATATGCTGCAGTCGACATGAGAGTTAATTATCTTCATAACCTATTCAGTTAACGTTTTATGAAGAGTTAAAATTATTATTACAAAACATAAAAAAACTTAATCATAGAAATCAGCTCTAGAATTTTCCTTCGTATAAATTCGTCCAACAAATATTGAGGTTTGATGAAATACCCACTGGATCTGTATTTCGAGTCTCATTTAATGCATCCTATGAGAATCCTATGCCATTTATAGAATGTTTAATTAAAATTAAAGCGGTAGGTTTATGACTGAAATGTATGAGCAGAAATAATATTAATCTCCAATAAGGTTTAGTGGAATTTCTAGGCCCATAATTTCTGGTCCAATCCTACGAGCACTTCTTTTATATATTTATTTATTTATTTTTTGGGCCATAATCCTAGGAGCACTTCAACATTAAACATTTGCACATGAAGTGCAGGATGGTGGGTCTGGGAATGTCCTGTCCGTCACGGGATTACGAGGTAGTTTCCTGATAAATGAAACAAAAAGGCAAATGGAACGTCTTTCATTGAAAAAAATAAATAAATAAATAAATAAATTTTGAATCCCGAGGAGATGCAAATAGTTTATACATCTGAGATAGGTTTTGGTGTCTAAAATATGTAAATTACTATAGAAGAGCTTTTAGAAAAGTTTATATATATATAATATATATATATATTAAGCCATGCTACACGTATGGCAGCTAGCTATTTGTTTATCTATAAAAGTAAATTTTTATCGTATATGTTATCGTCACATTTTATTTTGTGTAGATATAAACTATTTTACTAATTTTTCAATGTTAAATTTCTATATCTAAATATTAAATTTCTTGTGGTTTCCAAATCTTTATAATGTTATAAAATAAAATAATATAAACACTTAATAATTATCTAACACTAAGGTTTTTCTTCACATCCATTATACCAAGTCATATATACCCTAATCTAAAAATATTAAACCCATCTCGAAAAAGAATATGAAATTTCAAACACAGCAAAGAAATGGTAAAGTGAATTATCGGTTTTCGTATTAATATTGAAATCGTAAATAGTGGACTAATGGTCCTTTTCTAGAACCTAAAATTCGATTTTACTTTCCACCTAGGCAACTAAATAAAAGTAAAATTGGTTGCTTCCAACCTTCTCGTCGAACACCTATGAAAGTCCCCAACTATGCAACAACGATCGGGATTTGCACTTTCAAAATCGATAAATTTTCCGTCCCTTTTTTTATTTATATTACTTGAAATGATCTATAGCTAGGTGAAGCACAACAAAGTACTAGATGCTAGAGGTGAACGGGTAAGTCTACTAAATAAGGTATTCACTTATTTCTTACTTAACTGATTAAAAGTCATAAGGGAGAATACGAATACAAACTTTTAAGAATTTTCTCTTACTCGGTAATATATATGCAACAAGTCTTTATACTCTGTACCCATCCTAAAACCTGTATTATAATATAAAAGGTACATGTTTCAAGATATCCTATATATACCATGTTAAATATTATAAACTAATATAAATATATAGGAAATAAAAAATAAAAATCCATTTTTTTATTTTGTGACCACTTTTATTTAATATTATTATTGGTAAACTATCTTTCAAAAATTTTTATTATGGAAGCATTTATATTATTTTATTTTGGACGAACTTGTAACCTTTATTTTAAAAGAACTATGCTTGTATGTATGTCTTGAACTACCAAATTATATAAGATGTTGTTTATCTTCAAAAACCTTGAGAAGTAGCCCCAAAATTTTTAGTTATCGAATTTGCTACAAGTTTTAAATTTTGTTTGATATAACATAAAAATGTTCCATAAGCATTTGTTGCAAGCTTAAACTTGCACATACAAACAAATTCTGCATATTGCAAAATTTGTTATATTAACAAATTACTTTTTAAAATTTCTTTCCCCATGTTATTTGGAGTGAATATATGAAAATAAGATAGCTTTGCATATTGTATGAAATCATATCAAAAACTATAAACTTGAAATTTAAGGAAAAAATATAGAGATTTCATGTTAAAAAATTCATGGAAAACAATTACAAGATGATACAATGTCTAACACAAACATGAGTTGTTACAACACTCTCTCCCATACAATGATTACACTGGTTTGAGATTACAGAAGTGAATGGAATGATTAACAACTAATCCTTTGCAATGTTTCGGGTGAGTATTTATATGCGTGCATCATCGCGTATGTTTGGTTGGAGAAGCTATGCATTAATTGGCCTTAATTCCCTTCCAAAATGTGTTTTGAATATGAACTGGCATGAAAACATACAACAAACAATCGCCATGATGGCCACATCATGGGCTATTTTTTCTAAGGATCCAACCATCCAAGGTAGATCACGACTGTGATGGAGCTTGTGATTTCCTAGGTCAAAATTCTAAATACAATAACGTCTATGATCAAGCCTTCATCACACTGATGCATATTACTCCCCTATTGGTCACAACCATGATGAAGGTCGTGATCTTCATTGTGCTTTCTTCTTTGCCTTTAAATAATGGTCGTATCGAAGCTTAAGCATGTGATCAGTGAAGATCACTATCTGGGTTACTATCGTGATGAAGGTCGTGATCTTCACTGTATTATGTTTTCTCCTTGATCACACCCGTGATGTCTTCCTAATATGCATTTGAGATGATCATCGAGCTTATAATGAGCATGATGGGATCGCGATGCTATTTTTTACTTCAATTATTGTCCAAATTCATCCAATTGTTGAGTTTCACCTTTTGATATTTGAAATGAAAACATTTACTAATTAAGTACCAATTCCCTTAAATTAAACATAAATAAAAGTAAAATCAACCATAATTTCACCCTAGCTAGTAGAAAAGTTAGTCCTTATTAGTTTGAATCTCTTTGAGGTTCTCTTATAATCGAAGTAGATAACGATGACATTATGTTAATGATGTCATACGCTTAACTTCTTTCATCGTTGAGTTAACTACACTTGTTCATAAAGAAACTTGGATAGCAGAATGCAAATCTACATGCAGACATGGAGTTTGGTATGACTTACCTAGGGTCTCACTTGTGGTCTTCTTAATCTAATTACTCTACTGCTTGATGGTGACCTTTTCTTAATGATGTAGACTTGGTATTACCACAATGGAGGTAATAATAATGTATGCTAAAATCGTTCCTCCAAATTTATATATTTTGGTACACAAGAATCATCGAAATGAAATGGATTGGTTTGATAAGCAAGAATCATTCAGAATGAAATGGATTAGATTGAGAGGAATAGAAGGCGGAATGATAAATTCATTTCTATATTTGGATACATCATGGAATGAAATTAAATTGACATGACATTTGTCAAAAATATCCTCAATAATTAATGTGAGTAATAAATATGCAAGAGGTTAAAAAGGTAAATGTACTTGTATTTATTTATGAAGAAGAAACGGAATTGCTCGAAGGCAAAATTGAATTCCTCCTTAAAACCAGAATCCACGTTTCCGACTTTTAGAAATACATCCAACATAAGAATGAAAATGAAACTCGAAATCATGATTCCATTTCGGATTCATTCCCTTATACCAAACGTGATACTATAATTTTATAGTAAGGTTATCACTTATCATTGCTTCTCTTTGTCTTTAATTTCCATTTTATTCTAAAGGATATGAATCATAGAAAAACTAAAGACTCTTGTTCATTCTTTACAATAAAACCTTAGGGAAAAAGGATCCTACGAGTTTTCTTTCTTTGTCATTTAATGATATCACGTTTAGTTGTGTAGTTTTTCAATTCTTTTTTTTTTTTATTTGAATAAAATGGTTATATGGTATTGTAAAATTATGTAAGTATGTTATTATTTATTATGATCAAATTATGTGGTGTGTATATATATATATATATATTGTCACTTTTATATTCACAACAATATCAAGTTGTATTTCAAGATTTATTTTTATTTCAATTTTCTAATCGCGTATATTAAATAAGTTATTGATTACATGTTTATGGTCATTTAAGTTATTCGTAGTTCTAAGCATTAAAGATTTCAACTTTCCAAGAAATATGCCATATTATTTTTAGACTTCCATTCAGCTACGTCCCCTAACATTTTATTTGATATACCTCCCTTAATATTTTATTTGATATTCATGTCTTACGTAGAATTATGGAATTCTATTAACTAATTCACCAATTATTGAATTATAGTCACGTCATAAAAAATTCAGAGTGCATTTTAAAGTTTTTCAATTTATATTTAAACATTATATTATATTTATTTCTTAGTTTGTTGTATAATTTTAGATTCTTATTGAATAAATCGGTGGTAGTTAAAATTTAGAATTAGCGATGCATCTTAAAATTCAATTACAAATGGAAAAATCCTGTGTGGTGTTGTAGTAAATTAATTCACTTCTTTTTTATTTGCTTATATGTTCCATTGAATATGTTTCCTATTAAACATTAATATAGTATATTAATTATACTTGTATATTTTTCAGTCGCAAAAAATTAAGAGTGATTTTTCTAAATATTTTCTCAATATTGTCTAAAATTTTATCATCTAATTTAGCAATTATCAAGAATTGAATTCACGATAAAATCTGGGGTATTACACCATCCATCCTAGCTCAGAGCACTAACTGACCCTTGCAATATGTGTGCTGCTACCAAACCCTAAGTCTGTCGGCATACTCTTCTTGCTTAGGCCTGGTATGAATGAACGTAGACCAATGAATCCAATCCATGTCCAGTGTAAACTATCCATTTATCCACTTACCTATGATCCCACCGCGCATTCAATCGCCGGGATCCACCTGCGCTGGTCCAACCCAGATTAGAACTAGTGACACAAACATAAAAAAATAATGAAAGAGATATTTTTTTCTAGAAAATAAACAAAAAGAGCATACATTCATGCTTCAAAAGAAAAAATTTTATATGAAAGGTCGGTGTATAGATTTAACAACCCCAAAAGCGTGCAGTTAGAGTCCCCCCCATCTGTTCCTTACGCGTTGACTTTGTTACCCTTTAAATGAAGTATGGCACTACGGAGCAAGTTCACTGAGCTCTACAATATTTCTCCTTTAGAGATATTAACTGCTTTCTACTTGAAGAGAAACCATGGCCTCCACAAGGAATGCTCCCTTGCTCTTTCTGCTTGCGCTGTCTCTCTGGGCTGCACTAACCTTTTCGGTTTTTACGGCCACAGCTCGTGAAGAATCTGCTGCCGTTGGTGCTCATCACCAAAAGTAAGCTTCACTCCATTTTTAATTTGGCTTGTCCTGCTGTTTACTTCAATGGTCGTTTGAATCCAGTACTAATCTCAAAAGATGGAATGAAAACTTTAATGGTGAGATATGACGGACGGACGGACGGCGTAGAAGTAATATTTATCTATGATTTATTTTTTTATCATCTTTTCAGATTTTCAAGACGTATGCTACTGCTGGAATCTGTTGGGAGTTTCTTTCGTGGCCTCTTTGGCAGGGACAGCGGGAACATCGCCAAGGATGTTGGGAAGCATGTTCCAGATTTTGCTAAGAAATTCGCACCACCACCATCATATTGATGCCCCTGCCAGTCGCCCTCAGGCCCAGTGAGACGATGTTCATGCCATCCGCATCCGTGATGATACTACTTCATTAGCTTGGCTTTGCTCTCATATGTGATATGTATCGTATATTTTTGTTGTCTGTCCGCTTCTCGGTCTCGTATAGATTTTGGTTGGAATTGTTGTCAGAATCCGGATGATACTTCATTAGACGATGTCCGTTTCTCGGTCTCATACCGTGTCAGTCTGTCTCTGTCTTGTACTGTGTCGTGTGGCTTCCGCATGTAGCGGATCTATCCTCATATACGATTTTTAAAATTTTATCTGTTTGTTGTCCATTTATCTACAGCAGCCTTTGTCATCTCTGCGGACTTTATTTTAATGCTTTATATATATATATATATATATATATAATTTTTTTTAAGGAAAAAAAATTGAATTTGAGTATCTTATAATTGTGCAAAATGCTATCCCTTTTCTAAACTACAGTGATGAAATATGAATATATGGTGATAGAATAGATGCCTGTTTTAATATTTAGGTCATTCTTCACTTAAGATGAATAATTATCCATTTTTCTTTTTTTTTTTTCTTTCCTTTACTTGTTTCCTTTTCATTCTACATAAATAGCTACTATAGTGTTTGATTGGAGGGAATGATAATTTATAATAAATTATTATATGTAAAATAATAAATAATAATTTATATCTCCATATTTAGGAATTGTTCTTCAATGATTTATTTATACTCTTTAAAACATCACTTATATATATTTTATCTTTTACTTCAATAATCATTTAATTTTATACTAAGTGAATATTATAATATTTATTCCAACTTTATTATATTCTCAGTGAATTGACATTCTATTTCCCCTTATTTCCCGTAGAGAAGTGAATGAGCTCTTATTTTTTAACACACTTATTTTTTAACACACTAAAAATTGTTTTTATAGCATTGGTTAGGAACATGTTTTTATTATCGATGTGTATCTCTTTATTCATATGATTTTCATCTGTTACTTAGATTAAGTAACAGCAATTTTTATTTAACAAATTTAAATATTATTTATGATTTTTAAGTTATTTATTTTGATATCTATGTATGTAAACACCACTATTGAAGATGGGGGGGGGGGGGGGGGGGGGGGGGGGGGTGGGGGGGGAGGTGGGTGTGGTGGGGGTGTGGGGGTGTGGGGTTGTTGGGGGTTGGGAAAACGCGACAAAGAAGGGAAAACATTCTTCCACGTCTTTGGGATTTGGACTGCAGATAGCTTTTGGTAGGGAAAATTATTTAATAGGCATACTTGTTAATAACTATTTATTATATTTAGCATATTAATTTGATGATATATAGTTTTTAAAATAATTATCATTTATATGGTATGGTGACTTCATATGTATATATTATAGGTGTTATATAATATATATCTTCTTATCGACACAGAGATGTTAGTAGGTTAGGTTTCGAATGGATCATATGAACCCGAAACTCAACCCACTATCTTATAGGGGCTACCAAATTCGACCTTATAATTCTATAGAGTTTTGATGTTATATCTAAACCCGTCCTATAAAGTTTGATTTGGAACACGGAATCTGACCCTATAACCCAATAATCCTATTTTTTATCAATCTATTTTCAAATTTTAATAATAAATTTTAAAAAAGTCAATACTTCTGACACAAGTTTCCTATACATTCAATAATGAAAAGATGCATATGGAATTGATAGAAAATGTTGCAGACCATATTCATTATAGGATTAAAATATGATTAAATTAAATCTCTCACTAGGATTAAAATATAATGGATAGCAAATAATATTCCATAGTAAACATGACTTGAACAAAATTTAATAAAAAACTATAAAAATTTGTAATAAAAGAAAAAACGTTCTTAGGAGATAAAAAAGATGATAGCTCATTTATGCTTTTTTTTCTCTCATTGCCTCTTTAGTAATATTTTTATTTGTTTTTTAAAATTACAATATTAGATTGTTGGTATCTATCAAGTTTGTTATATGATTCAAACCCAACTCTATAACCATTTAGAGTTTTTACTATATATCCAAATCTGACCCTAAAACTCTATAGGGGTGAACCCCATATGTTTTTAATAGGTCAGATAAATCAAAAACCTTATAATAACGTACCCAGTAACATCCTTATGCCTACATTACTTTTAAAAATATACACGCGAGTGACAAAGTAGTTCTTTTTTTAGTGGCCGTCGACAAAGTGCTATTGCACCAGCACGAGTCCTGGTTTCACATAGCAATAAATGGGCTTGTATAAACAAAATTAAATATTATACTGCTCACTTCGTCTACTTTCCACCCATTTTAAAATTACAAAACATCTATATTACTCTAATTTTCACCGCTTTCTGTCCATTCCCACAGGTTCCACCTAAACGCAGTGTTAATATCAATGATGGAATATGTATTAACTTAGTATATTAATTCAGAATTTTATCCACAAAAAAAAATGATACTGTTAAATTATTTTGCTTAAATAATGTTATGAAATATATTAAAAGTTATGAAGAATTAAAAATTAAGAAAATAGCATTAGGGGAATAAAACACTAATCAATAGAAACCGATCCACTTACCTTCTAATGACTTCTGAGTAGAAACTAAGTATTAGGTCATAATCTGCTAGCAGGTGGGTTATGTTAGAGTCTATGACCCAATTTCTGTTGCCGTATTTCGTAATTACATGTTAATGAATGAATATTTGATTATACATTTATTATTCATTCATTATACATTTGAGGGTCATAATTTAAGCCTTTAATGTCGGCTATCTTTATACTCACATATATATGTGTTGTGTGTATTTTGTTAAGGTTTGTAATTATGAGAGTGAATCAGTTTGATGTAACATTACTCTTGTACTCTTTTTTGGACATATAGTGAATTCTCTGTCCTCTATCCATGGTTTTTCCCGATTTGGGTTTTCCACATAAATTTGTGTGTGTAATTTCTTGTTTTTGACATTATTTGTCTTATCTCATCATAACAAGTGGTATCAGAGCCAAAGATTTGGTTTTGTGTTTCTCTATAATAACAACCATAAAATCTAATATTCCATTGTTGGATTGCAACACCAGATTTTCTTAGAAGAGGTGAGAACATTTTGTATCGAAGATTGGAGTTCACTACTGATTTATGCCCTTTAGGAGTTATGTGGAAGAGGTGGAGAATGTTTTGTTTTTCATATCGAAGATTAGAGTTTATGTTTTTTGCTCCAGAATTTGTGTCAAGATGAAGATTGTTAGAGTTTATGACCCGATTTCTGTAGCTGTTTTTCGTAGATACATGTAAATGAATGAATATTTGATTATACATTTATTATTCATTCATTATACATTTAAAGATCATAATTTAGGCCTTTAATATCAACTATCTTTATATACATATATATGTGTGTGTGTGTGTGTGTGTGTGTGTTTTGTTTTCATTATAAATTGGTGGTTTGGTTTAGTTGGCTTGGTATTGCCAACTTGTATGATTATTTTAAATCAGAAGTTTGTTCAAAAGCTATGTTACAAGTTATACAGGTTGTGTTGAGTATCCTATGAGATACCTTATGTGTGTTTACAGGTAATATTTGAATAATTTGTGGATATTAGAGCCTTAGCGTGTCCTATTCAAGAGAGGACACGTGGTGGGTTGTAATGCCTTATTTTAGGGCGTTACAGGGTTTTTAATTGTGAGAGTGGATCAATTTGATGTAATGTTACTCTTGTACTCCTTTTTGGACATATAGTGAATTCTCTTTTCTCTACCCATTGTTTTTCCCAATTTGAGTTTTCCACGTAAATTTGAGTGTGTGCTTTCTTGTTTTTGCCATTGTTTGTCTTATCCTATCATAACAGGTTACGTAGCTTTTCATGGGGTGGATGGTTGCCTACCACCCCAATAACCAAGTAGAAAGGAAAAACATTTCAATCCTTGTAAGACCATGTGACTCGATGGGCTTTAAAACAATTTTCCTTTCTTATTCTTTTAAATTTTCTCTAATGCCTCTAGTAAATCCCATTTGGAGTGTAGAAGATTATGAGTAGTGACCTACCATAATGAGATAGAGAATATTATGTCGGCACTAACTAAAACATTTTGGTTAAATGGATAATGACCTTTTAATGTTTTCAAATTTGACTATTAACTACTTTTATTCTAAGACGTCAAATTGGTATTATTGTCGACCACTATTTACTATGTGGACAATTTGGAGATGAATCAATATTGAAGCTGGTGGATTTACTTTAACGGAATTTAGAGAAGAGGTCTGCTAATCGAGAGTGGGAAGTATTACTAAAGTACGATTCCTTACATGAATGAAAATCTACATGTATCACATAGGAGATTAAATAGGAATTTTGTTTCAAGTAGTTGAGAAAGACTCTTAGTGTCTAACTTAGTTATCTACTACTTTTTAACATATGATGTTAAAAATAACATAAGAGCCAACGCCTATTTAATAAGTGGACAATTGAAGGAAAAACTAAAGTGGAAGCTTGTGGGTCTGCTTTGGTCCGAATTTGAGAAGAGATCTGAGAAGGGCAAGAAGCATTATGAACTAACGTGAAAACGTGTGGTTCTGCTGTGAGGGCTTAGAGAAGAGGTCTTCCTTCGCATGCATCAAGGATTAAAAGAAAAAGAAAATATAAAAAAAAAATTGAGGTTCTTATGATGAGGACATTGTATGTTTAACTGAGGAAGATTACAGAACCCGAAGTGAATGAAAAATGTTCCACGTAGATTATGGGGACTATTGAGTAGCGGTGTATAACACCAAAGTGAGGTAGAAAATTTCAAGTCAGCACTAGATAGAAAATTGATTAAAAACTTTGCGTCAAGAATTAAGATGGAACATCAAAAGCTGCCAAGTAAAAGTGGACTAAAAGATCGGCAAAACCATCTAATGAAATAAATCGAGCTTTTAATTTTTTTTAAATTATTTGATATTGTTAATGGTTGGATACCGAAGCAAGGCAAATTGATATATTAGTCTTGAAACAACACAATCCCAAAAGAGAAGGAAGGCGGGAAAAAAAAAGAAGAAAGAAAGAAAGAAAACCCATTAGTAATATATTTAGACAATGGGGCACATATTTATATGAGATGTAGATCAAACAAACTTTTAAGTGCTACATATTTATGCATTTTATTGTGCTTTAATTTAAAATTATGCAATACACATATATAGGCTATATATTTCATATGCGGAAACACATAAGAAGCAGAAATCTGGATCAAGGGGACAGGTCTAAACACAGGTATAACTTTAGGTATACGCTATTTGAGTTCAGCTTAAGATTTGTTCAATTTTAATGAGAATAGTTAAGTTACTTGGTAGCTTCATTAAGTCAAGTTTGGATTAATTTTGCATATCTACTATTTTATTTTAAGTATGAAAAATTTTAATAAATCGAGTTTTATTAAATTGAAATTAAAATAGAGAATGTAACATTTGGTACCATGAATTTTATCGATTTATGCAATCAATTAACTGAATTCTTTTCTTTTTTTTTTTTTCTATCTAAATAATTACATGAATCTTGAAAGTGTCAATTTATTACTGAAACTTAACCCCTTTTTTTGTAATTGATTACTTGAACTTTGCCAAATTTTACGATTTGTTATATCAACTTTACTTATATTGCATTGCATTAATTAACATAATCCACACATGGTTTTTCAATGATTAGATCCCATATATAGACATTTTATGTACCACATGCTATATCTCTTCTAGATAATTATCTAGTCTAAGCCCTCCATTGCTCCTTCATGATATGTTTGGCTTAATGTTATGGAATACGTACTCTAACTTTATTACAATAGAATATCTATTTCTTTAGTTGACTTGCAAAAATTTTATTAAAAAGAATGTCTATTACATGTAATACAAAATAAATAAGAAATCCTCATTCATTCCTTTTACTAGAGAAATAGCTATCTTGACCAAAAACATATTTTCTTCGAAAACATCCTAACTATAAAATAAGAAATTGTTATCCCTTTTAAACCTTATTCCATTCACTTTCCAACTCAGCCAATACACTTTTCTCCTCTTCTATCCTTCCCAAACACATTTCCTTGTTAACTGATTTACAACATCTATGAAATTGTCAGGTAATGTTGTCGACACTTACGCATGTAATTTAAAAGAAAAATTTTCATGATGTGATTATAGATGGACTATATGGGCGGTATAATAAAAAAAAGGAAAGTGGGAGAGAGAATGTATATAGATATATATTTAGTATGTCTACCACATACCAATGCCAACAAGGGAGGAATATTTATTTATATATACATATATGTATATATTGCACATAAATCGGAATCTAACTATGTTTATGTCGTTGATTAGTCTGCATACGGTATGCCACGACACTTCAAGAGTGAACGCAACTATAATACTAATTGACATAATAGATAACTATCGTGTTTCATTGATTGGGAATACTCAAAAAGTAAAGATTGAAATAAAATAAAAAATAGATAACTATCACGTTCTATTGATTCTGTGAATACCCAAAAAGTAAAGATTGAACTAAAATCAAAATCCGTTGAATCACGCATGATTACTGGAA
The DNA here is from genome assembly GCA_024138025.1 of Combretum micranthum. NCBI lineage: Eukaryota > Viridiplantae > Streptophyta > Magnoliopsida > Myrtales > Combretaceae > Combretum > Combretum micranthum. The sequence continues at coordinate 62,356 of JAMXBD010003772.1, read as the reverse complement.
AAGTGATTTTCTATATGTCTATTGATTCTAAGATTACCCAAACAAATAGGCATCAAAATTCAAAAACTCAGTAAGAGTGTAAATTTTGGAAAAGAGATAAACATTACAAACTATTGATTACATACAAATTCTAGAAAGCAATATTCTATTAATATGTTGATTCCATAGAATACTAGGAAAGAAAAACAATATTTTTATTCTATTGAAAACCTCTCTCAGCTTGTACAATTCTAGTCATTTATAGGATTAAAATAAAATCTAATTAAATGACTTGACATATATAAAGAGATATACTAATCTTATTGAAAGATATTACTCCTATTAAAATAACGCTAATCAAATCTATAAAAAATTAATAATAATAACAACAATCTTCTTAAATTAATAATATGTCATTTTTGCACTTGCACTAATGATCTAACTCTATTATACTTCATGCATCATTTTCTCCATGTTAGATAAAATTCGCCTTGAAATTTCCATTATTGGCTTGCTTTCGTGGTGTGATGATATCTCTTATACCAATTGATGCATTGGATAACTATCACGTTTCATTGATTTTGAAAAAACCCAAAAAGTTAAGATTTAAATAAAATCTAAAATAGAAAACTATCACATTCCGTAGATTCAAACATATGAAAAAAGATATACTAAGCCTATTAAAAGATACTACTCCTATTAAAATAATACTAATAAAATCTATCAATAATAATAATCATCATCATCTTCCTAAAATAATAATATCCTTCTTCCACTTGCACCAATGATCTAAGCATGTTGTATATCCCACATTAGTGAGTATGACCGGAAGACCTGAGCCACTATATATGGGTTTTGCTTTTACATTTTGTGTAGACTCGCTACATATAATAACGTATACACATGTTGCTATTGACACAACAAGTTAGTATAAACACAAACTAAAGTACTCATCGAGTGATCTAAATCACACAACAATTGCATGGATGCAATCTCAAAGTGGAAATTCTCTTAATTTAGGATTTCAAAAGTATATGATATATTTTGAAAAAGAAAGATAATTCTAAAGGATTATTTATACTATTACATGGAAAACCTTAAAAGACAAAGAATAAATAAAAATCGATAGCCTAAAAATGAAATTGTAGCAATGTAGTTCGCCGCTAAGGCTGACGGTGTATAATTAAAAGCCGGCGGTGTATCTTCGAAAGCCGATGATGTAAAGCAAGGTAGCCTAGTGTTGCTTCCTCCTCTCCTTCTTCGACGACTCTATCTTGTTCAAATATGTGTCTCCTATGAAATATTCTAAACCTTTACCTAAGTTAGAGATTAAGTTTGGATAGATTAAATAAATCAAATGAAGTATATGATGTAATTAGACAAGTTGACATAATTAAATTTATAATGGACTAAGTTGAATTTGAGATTTCAAATTCCTAAACCCTTAAACCTGTTGTTTAAATGTTTAGTGAATTCCTAAACCTTTAAACTTTAGCTTAAGTTATAATCGCTTAATCTTCATAAAATTTGAGTTCATCTGCTTGTATAAAGAAATATTAGTTCTTAAAACCAAACCCAAATTAAATATCATTTTGATCTAAATTAATTTCTAAATCAAGTTCTTATTTTAAGTTCTTAATTTCTAAGCTATTAAGTCTGAGATCATTTTTTAAATACTTCTAAAACTAAAGATATTGATATGAAGGTTTTGAATCTAATACCCTTACCCTTAAATATCCTAAGTTTTACATTTATTCTTTCCTTTATTTTCTTTTTCCCTTTCCTTCTCTCTTTTCTTCCTTCATTTCTTCCTTTCTTCTTCTTTCTCTTCTTCTTCTTTTTCTTCTTTCATGCCACTTTCTCTTCTTTCTCTCTAAAATCAAGATCTCAAATTCAATAAAACCCTAGGAAGAATTGAAGATGGAAATTATTCATGTAACAATTACAACACCTAAGGAGGAGTAGTGTTAGAGGAAAAATCGACTTCCATGGCTTACTACACATATAAGTTTTCTTGTTTTGATTGTTGTTATTATATGGCTATGACAGATCAATGTTTGAATTATGTAAAATTTGTGACAAAACTTGTAATCTAAAGATGTATGAACATATAACTAAAACTAAGTTGTTATGTTGAAGTTAAGAAGTTGATGAAGTGATTTTGATGATGTATTATAGTAAAAATATGTTTAGGAATATTGTTTGAACTTAATATTAACTTGTATGTTGTTTCAATTATGTTTGGCATGAAGTATGTTAAGTTTATAATGTAAAATAAGTGGGAAAACTAGTTGAATTTTGAAGAAAAAATGAAGAGAAATCGTGAAAAGTCGAATCCAGGACACTCATCACAAGTGTAATGGAGCCCATGATGGTATCAGATCATTGAAAAATTTGTTTGATAAATCATCACAGGCGTAATCAAGGTGTGTGATGGCCTCTAATCATGCATTTTCCTTCATCATGGGCGTAATCAAGGGTGTGATGGCCTCTAATCATGCATTTTTCCACCATCACAGGCATGATAAGCTCACTGGAAGCGCGATAGTGTTTTTGTAATTTAACCATAACGTTTTCATCCAATCTCGGATTGAGGTGATTCAAAATGTTATAGAAAGCTTAAAATGATATCTACAACTTTTATATTTTAAGTTTTTATAAATCTAAAAGTATCAAGGTCGTATTTTATTTCTTTCCAGCTACTATATTTTCCAAACAAAGTTAAAAACTTGTGTTTGCTTATTAAATATGTGTATTTAAGAATAAAATGAATCTTTTGAGCTAAAATAAAATAAATAAATGATAGTTAATGTGGTATGATAGTTAATTGATATAATTAAGGGTGATTTTAGTGAATTTATATATTCAATAAATAATTGGATTAAATATACAAGTTAGATATAAAATGAACTTAGCTAATAATTCTAAGTTCAACATGGCTTAATGAACTTCAATGAGTTAAAATGAATTAGATTAATTAAGTTTAATCACATTGCTTAGTAATTGAATTAAATAATTAATTATAATCATTTTAGCTAAGATTAAGTTAAAATGGGTTTAATAGCTAATAATTGGATTAGAACGATATGTTAGGATAAACCATAAATAATATCAAGTATTCGTTGTTTTAAATGTATGCTTATTTAGTAAAAAAGTCTTTTTGAATATGAATGCTATGTTGATGCTTTTGTAATAAATGATTATAAACAAAGTGCAAAGAAATACTTTGACAAACAAAAGAGAACTATTTGTATTTTGGTAGGATGATCTTTACAGCCATAGCAGGATTCCAAATTAGTGTCTGATCAAATAAGATAATAAAATAAGTTTGGGATAAATGGATATTTAATTAAATGCTTATATGAGTTTAATTATTAGATAGATAATTGCTTCTAAGCCGATTCTCTGATATATCTTCTAAAGGGACTCTGGTCAACCATATGTTTCCGATTGGTTTTCAATTAAATAAGGTACGCAGTAATTTGTATGATGATTGTCAGGATAGGCATCCTAAAAATGAATTAAAACTTAAACTCGACTTAATTATTGATGAGTGCTGGTTGTGCATGTGCTGTTGAATTAAGCTACCCCCGTCATGGTGCCATGACATTTGTAGGTGGCTCAGCGCGTAGCCGATGGGGTAAATGGTATCGGTGCAACATCTATCTTGATCGATGAGAAGTAATATATTGGGGTTCATGTTTATAGGACTGGTTGAACCCTTTTATATTATAGACTGGGATGGGTAGAGTGCATGTAACGGCTACAAACTCTAAATGAGGCTTCCATTCTTTATCGGTTATATCACCTAAGAAATATAGGTATTCGAGCTACCTATATCAATTCCTGAGTATCGTATGGTTACTCAGGACCCTCAGATTCCTAGTGACTTATTCCGACATATGAGTGCTCTCGTGTTGCTTGTTTTATTATAATAAAAGATAATAAATTGTTATATGTTGCATTGAATTAGTTAGGTTTGTGTGCCATTCCATGTGTGCCTATGTTACTGCATACTAAGTTTTGGCTCATTATTGTTATTATTATTCTTTTTCTAGGTATCATAAAGATGTTGAGATTTGATGATTGATGATTGGATGATGATGATTGTTGATGATCTTGATGTTGTTATTGATGTTGATGATGATGATGATTGTTGATGATCTTGATATTGTTGTTGATGTTGATAATGATGATGTTGATTGACTCGGGTTATGGGCATTTTAGAAGATCCTGGAGATTTGAAAAGGAGGGTGGTGTGAGCTAGGACCATAGGTTCATTTGTATTTGTTTTTCTTTTATTATAGAGCTGGATTTATCTTTAAAGTCTATATTTCCTGTAAAGGCCTGGTTTAGAGCCCATGTTTTGTATTTAAAGATTTAAAAGTTTTATTTACCATCATGAAAGGTATGTGGGATACCTCATGATATGATTTTGTAATTAATAGTTATCTACTCATAAGAGTAGTTTTTATATGTTTTTGTAAAGTTTATTTTATGGAATGTAAATCCAGTCTAAAATAGAAAATAATTATAGGATTTCATTAATTAAAATTAGTTAACAATGTTCGAAATAAACATATCATTCAAGGAAGCCTAAGCATGTAATACATCAAATATTAAACATGGCGGTAACTGCCTTAAATTAAATTTTAAGGCGTTACTTGCTATGTCATCCTCATCATTCTCTTCTAACTAAGAAAAACTCGATCCTAAGTTCTCTTCTAGGTATAATGGAGAATCATTAGGATGGAATTGAAAAACTTTGCAACATTAAAGGTCTTGGAAATAATCATGTTGTGAGGAAGATGAACTACGTATGAATTATTATTGATCTTCCTCATGATCTAATAAGGATCATATTTCTTGGGTTGCAACTTACTGTACTTGCCCATTGGAAATTGTTCCTTCCTCAAGAACACCATCATCTAATCTCCCACCTCAAACAACTGTCTTTTCCTATGTTTGTCTGCTACTTCTTTGTACCTGGCATTGGCTTCTTCAATCCTTTCCCTTACTTCAGCTGTAGTAGCTTGCCAGTGCTCAGCCATGTTCTTGGCAACTATACTGATATCAAATGTCTTGAGTAACTTGATTAGGTTTAGTACGTATTGTGGTGTCTTGGTGTAGACTACAAAGAATAGTGACTTCCCTATGGTCCTATAGATAGTGCTGTTTAGGCAAACTCTGCTTGGGCTAAAGCCACATCCCATTATCTTGGCTTTTCTCCACATATACTTCTGATTAAATTACCAAGAGTCCATTTAGTCACTTCCGTCTGCCCATCTATCTGTGGGTAAGCTATATTACCGTAGTTTAGGGAGAAGTCAAACATCTGCCATAAGGTCCTCCAGAAGTGACTGACGAATTCAATATCCCTATCTAAAATGATGGACTTAGGAACTCCATGAAGGTGTACCACTTCTCTGAAGAACAACTTCATAATTACTTACGCATCTGCAGTCTTTCTGGATGGAATAAAATGAGTCATCTTTGAGAACCTATCAATAATAACATATACCAAGTTAAAGTCCATAGATAGGTCCTCCTAGATGTTCTCAGGAATTGACGGCGATGTGTACAACCTAGTATTCTAGGACTACTCTTTAGATGTCTAGCAAACATAACATCTCTATACAATCCTACTGACATCCTACCTCAAATGTGGCTAATAAAACCTATCAGCTACTACTACGATCGTCTTATCTCTACGTAAGTATCCAGGTAGTCCTTCCCCATGTAGATCTCTAATAAGCTTTTCTCTTAGAGAAGACTCAGGGATACACAGTTGGTTTCCTTTCATCAAGTACCACACGTAAACATGAAACTCACCACAAGGTTCTTTTGTAATGCATTTTCTCCATATATCCTTGAAGTTATTTTCACTTTCATACAACGTTTTCAAATGCTTAAATGCAACAATATTAGTACCCATGGTCAAAGTAGATTATCTTTTTTACTCAAAGCATAGACCACCTTGTTTTGTATCCCAAACTTATGCTTCAATTTGAATGGGAACTTTTGTAAGAACAAGATCCATCTAACATGGTTATCTTTACTAATTCAAGTCTTATTACTTATGTTCTTAAGAGCACCATAATCTGAGCATAGGAAAAATTCCTTCCCAACTAGGTAATGTTCTATGATCCTAAATACTCTCACAACAGAGTAAAATTTCTTATCATAAGTGGACCAATTCTTCCTAGATTCATATAGTTTCTCACTGAAGAAAGCCACTGGTCTCTTCTCCTATGACAATACAACTCCAATACCTACCCCATTAGCATCACAATCCACTTCAAACAATTTATCAAAATCAAGTAGGGCTAGTATAGGGGCACTATACAGCTTCTCTTTCAGCACTACAAAACTAGCCTCAACCTCTTCACCCCATTGAAACTTCCCTTTTTTCAAGCACCCAGTTAATGGAGTAGCAATAGTACCGAAGTGCTTGATAAAACATTTGTAAAAACTGGTTAATGCCAAGAAACTTCTTAACTCAGTTACAGTCTTTGGAATAGGCTACTCTCTAATAGCCTTCACCTTCTACTTATCCACCATGTTCCCCTCACCATTAATTATAAATCCCAAGAATAACAACTTCTTAGACATGAAAATACATTTCTTCATTTTTGCATATAACTTATTATACTTCAATACAGTCAATACATCTTTTAAACATCCGGCATGTTCTCCTTCAAATTTGCTATAAATTAAGATGTCATCAAAGAAGACCACGACAAAGTAACTAATGAAGGGTTTTAGTATCTGATTCATGACATGCATAAAAAGTGCTTGGCACAATGCAGAGATCAAATGGCATCACTACCCATTCATACAACCCCTTCTTTGTCTTGAACGCTATTTTCCACTCATCCCTAGGCTTGATTCTGAAATGATGGTAGCCACTCCTTATGTCCACTTTGGAAAACACATTCGCCTCACTCAACATGTACAACATATCTTCAAATCGGGGTATTGGGAATTTATACCTGATAGTGATCTTGTTGATGGCCTTGCTGTCAATACACATTCTCCAATTGCCATCTTTCTTTAGGGTTAGTAATGCAAGTACAACATATGGACTCATTCTCTCTCATAAATCTCTTTTGTAATAACTCCTATACTTTCTCGCGCAAAACCTCAGTCTCCTTAAGACTCATTCTATAGTGTTGTAAGTTAGGTAATCTCTCCTTCGACACCAAATTTGTCTTGTGCTGGATATCCCCTATAGGTGGATGTCCTTCTGGCAACACATCCCTAAACTCCTCTAACACTTCTTTCACTATCCCTGGTATATCACCAATACTCCCTCCCTTTACTGTCATGACCCATTTCACTATAAGCATGTGCATAACTCTAGACTCCATCATGGCCTCCTCCATCTCTTTTTCTAAGTGAGTGATATTCAAGAAAGAGCTTTCCTTTGCCTTGACGGTCTTGTAACGATTTGTTACCCTTAAGGGCAGCAAAGTATACTGCATACCCCCTTTTCTATAATCTATACACATTCTCATTTCTCGCATATTAGGCATTCACATCATATTGCTAAGACCTAAACAGTAGATGACACACATTTATTTCCACTATATCACAATAAACATCTTCTTTATACTTGCTTATTGAGAAGGGTACTATACACCTCTCCTTTACATCAATACTCTCAACTGTCTTAATCCACCCTATAGTGTATGGGTTCTCTACTGGCAACTACAGCTACTTTGCAACCTTCCTACCAATAATATTTTCGCAGCTTCCACTATCAACTATTAGATCCCAGACCTTCCCATCTATTGTATACCTAATATGAAACAATTGATATCGTTGGGTATCCTCCTCCTACTTAGGTGCTAACATTAGCTTCCTAATAACATATGCCTGCTCAACCTCCTCTTCACCCTCATCATATTACTTATCTTCTCCATCAGGCTCACAACAAACCTCTCTATCTTTCTTAATGATATTCATGCTTCTTCAACTAGAACACTTGTTTGACCAATGCCCTAGCTAGTTAGAATGGTAATGCTTGCCTAAAATACGCTTTATATATAGATTGTTTTGTTTTTGAGTATCCTTAACCTCATTAGGTTTCTTACCAGAAGTCTTATCCTCTCTCTTCTCACTATTCTCACCTTGCTTCTCCTTAGCACTCTTATTCTTTTCTACCACAGTTTTGCTGCTACTCGTTCCCTCAACTCCATATTTTTTTACTATTCCCCTTAAACTTGGTACTCCTGTTATACTATCATATCAGCCCTAAGTGTCATGTTCTTCACTTCACTTAAGTTTCTCAACACTTTAACACCAATCTTATCTCTAATCTACAACTTTAGGCTATCTACATATTGTGCCGCTTGCTGGCCTTCACTTTTTCTCAGATTGTTTCGCTCTGCTAGTCTCATAAATGCAACTACGTAGTCATGAACTGAACATTGACCTTGGTGACAATACTAATGCTATTGGAAAAGAATATGCTCATAATCAGGTGGTAAGAAATCCTTTTGTAGCAATTGTTTCATACAAAACCACTTTTGCACCAGCTACCTAGTTTCTCACTGTCTCCTCTTTTGCAACCTCTCCCACCACGCCAAAGCTCCACCTTTCAATTGACATGCTACCAACTTAACCTTAAGCTCCTCAAGAATCTCCATGTGATTGAAAAATCAATCTACTTCAGCTAACTAATCTAAGAATTCTTCATTGTTTAGATTACCATTTAAGCTAAGGATATCCACTTTTAGATAGAAATCACCACCGTCTATTTGATCATACCCATAGTAGCCTCTTCAATATCCATTACCGCTACTACCATCACCGCCTCTTCTCCACGATTATCTTTCTTCGTACAAAATCTCATCTTCCTCATCGGATTCTTCATCAAAATTTTGAACTCTTTGATTTGAAGCTACAAGTCGATTGATTAGATCAGAGTAAGCATTTTTTGCCTTTGGTCCTCTCCCACCAATTTCCCTATCATATTGATATTGGGTCCCATCGCGTCAAAATGCTCAATTAAAGCTTCAAAACGCTGTTTTAAATGTTGGATTCTTTGATCCATGGTGTCCAATGCCACCTTTTAAGCCTGTGACTCGTTTCGCATGGCTTCCACATCTCGAAAAACATCTGAGATGTGACCACCTGCTAAGTTGTCATCTATTGACATCTCCACAAGAACTTTCCCGCTCTGATATCACTCTGACACGGTGAATTAGCATAAACACAAATTGGAGTACTCACCGAGTGATCTAAATCATACAATAATTGCACGAATGCAATCTCAAAGAGAAAATTCTCTCAATTTAGAGTTTCAAAAGTATATGATATGTCATGAAAAGAAAGACAAGTCTAAAAGACTATTTATACTATTACATGGAAAACCCTAAAAGACAAATAATAAATAAAAGTTGGCAGCATAAAAATGTAATTGTGGCAATTTAGGCTGGCTCCAAGGCTGGCAATGTATAATCCAAAGCCGACAACATATCTTCTAAGGTCGGCGATGTAAAGCAAGGCGTCCTAGTGCTGCTTCCTCATTTTTTTCTTGGACGACTCTCTCTTGTTCAAATATGTGTTTACTATGTCATCCATACCAGTTGTTACGTGATATCTACTAATTGGTTTCTCAATCTTGTACTATGTTAGTCTCAGTCTTAGTCTCTCTTCATCCTGTGCAGTGTCGTCCGACATCCATATGTTATGTTGCTAATCCATGTCAGTCTCAGTCTTACGGCCCGTTTACTTCAATTTTGGAAACAAGCAAGGAATAGAAAAGTTATTCCTTGGGAATGATATTACCGGTAATAGAGTAGGAATGTTTATTTCTATGTTTACTTTGTCTAAAGTTTTATTACGGGGAATACACATTCTATTGTTTACTTCAACTTATTAATTCTAGTATTAAACTGCTAATAAAGCTAAAAATACCATTATGCCCTTATTGTGGTATTAATTCTAGCATTTAATTAAGGGTAATTTGGACAGGGTATTTAATTTTTTATTGCTTCTGGAGTGGAAATAGAAAAGGAATAAAAAGTTCCACCTGTTAGATGTAACTTTTTATTCCCTCTATAGAAGGAATAAAAAGTGCATGGGAATATTTATTACTGCTCATTTAATGCAAGTAAACAAAGTAATAAAGGTATTCCAGCAATAGAAATTATATTCCTCCTCTATTACCTCCAAGTAAACGGGCCGTTAGTCTCTCTTTATCTGTTTGATTTTCTTTGTACCACTCCTTTCTTGTAACATATTACTTTGTGTTATTTTTTTCTACTCATATTATTATTATTATTGTTATTTTAACAATTTGCACTAACTAGAGGCTACAGTTACAGCTATAGCCTTTGTTGTCTCTACGCACTTAAATTTAATGCTTAAAATATGTGTATATATATTTCTTTTAATTCTGAAGTTAGTATCTTAAAACTGTATTAAATGCTACTCATTGTCTCAACAAAAATGATGTAAATATGATGATAATACTGGGGCTTTAACATTCATTTTGAAAAAATTTAAAAATCGTATTCATATCTTTGATTATTTATGATTTTTTTAAGTTAATTTTTTTTCGGTTGAAAACAGAGAACATACAAATTACATGACATGACACTGATGATACATCAAAACATTGCTAAGTCATTCTAGGAGTCCTAGCTTGCGAGATGGGAGGGACAAAAGCTAATCATTATTCAATCTCTTGATCATGCATCATATTCACAAATTTATCCGCCACGGAATTAGACTCCCTTGGACGATACATGATGGTTACTTCTTCGAAAGTACTGCAACTTTATCGACATTGATTCCATAAAGACACAATTGCTAGTCTTACCTTTTCAGCGGCTCTTCCTGTTAAGAGCAGAATAGCACATTTTGAATCAAAATTTAACTCAACAACGGTGAAGTTCATAAAGTGAGCAAGTTGAAAAACAAAATACATTGCTCAAAGCTCTGCCTCAGGAACTGATAATTTTCCTAGCTTCCTTAAGAAACCAGCTATCCATTGTCCTTGCATATCTCTTACTACAGCTACAATGTTTGCTCTTTCAGAGGAGTCAGCTGATGCGTTAGTATTGATTTTAATAAAACCTTTTGCCGGAGGTGTCCATGAAGTGTCTTTCGGAATACATGACCATTTTCTTTTGGATTTCCTATGATAAACCCTGTAAAGGGTCATTTTGGTAATTGGGCTTGAAATCCAATTTAATGCTATGGGCTGGTCTTTCAGGCTAGTAACAAGACTTAAAAGACTAAGTCCAATAAGAAATGTCGTAGGAAAATTTGGTTTAGTAGACTCATAATAGAGATTGTTCGGCAGTTCATTCCATTGTCAGCCTAAATCGGTTTTGTTGTGTGAAACATAGACTCCAAAATTATCTTTTTATGTTAATTTGGACTTTATTTGACTAAAATAAGGCTTATATTAAATAAAATTAGCCTATTTCTATTTTATATTAAGGATGGATTATTTTGATAAGAAAAATATACTCCTTTTATATTAAAAATCCCTCATTCTATCCTAGGCTCATATCCAAAGCCTATGCTCATATACATATAAAAAGGGATTGATTCTAATAGTAAAATCCATAGAAGACATTTAATAGTTAAGTAATACTTCATCTCAATCATCCATTCATAAGTCATCCAACGGCTATTATTAGCCTCCAACATTTATAAATAAAGTGCTTCTCGTCTCATTTAGGGTCATTTCACATATTGTTAAAATTAAAAGCAACATGGATACTCTGTCGAAATGTTTCCAAGAAATATCAAAGCCTACAATCAGTGAATAACGAGTCGAAAACGATTGAATTTTTCTTATTTGATCTTCTATCATACTTGCATACTCAAGAAACCAAATTTTTCTACTCCTCCTCACATGCCTTTCTCTACTATATCTTATACATGTTATCAATTCAGAACTCTCCTCAGGTTAGCCAGAACACTGATCGTATGAGATGAGCCAACTGCAACAACCCTACTATATAAACAAAATATTCATTTGCTAATACTCTTACCTGCCAGCACAGTGGAAGGGAAGTAGATCTTTTGTATATTAAGCTATTTCTATTATACTATATTGACCAGATAGCAAAATAAAAAATTATGCAGCATGGTGGATAAATGCTACGCTCCCCAGATTTTTTTTTTTTTTTTTTTATATTACATACTTCCTAATCCAATCATTTAAAATCAAGAGATGAATACAAAAGTACTTCATCCATATTTAAGCTTATCCAGAAATCCCTCAATTCTGGACAATCCCGAAAAGCATGCAATTACTTGAATTGAAGATCTTATTTGATTTACAACCGAAGGACAGTGCATTGTTGAAAATTCTCCAAATCAATGTTTTACATTTTGGACTTAGCTTGGATTAAAGTTATTTACTTTGATATATGTGTAAACACAACGATGAAAGGGCGCTAAAAAAGAGCTGAAAAGAAGGAAAAGCATTCCCGTGCGAATAGCTCCAAGGCTAAAAAGGTTCCGTTTATTTGAAAAGACAGGACCTACGCATGCCCCCTCCAATTCCATACCAGTGAAAAAGTAAATCTCTTTTTGAGGAGAGGATGTTCAATTTTTATTGGCTGGCTTGTGAAATATTTTTTTATTTCTTTTCTCTCTGGGAAAACAAATTTCAAAAACAGTGAAAAAACGCAGATAAAGTTCATATGGATAACGATAATAATTAGACTAGAGAAGACTTAGTCTGTGGTGACAAGGGTCTCTCCTTCCCCAAACTTCCTTCCCACCATCTAAAAAATAAAACCCTAACATAAGGGAGGGGTCAGGGTCACCCATTCTTTTCAAATAAATTTTTTCTTTATTAGTATAAATTATAAAATCATGGTCGTCCTAATATTAGTATTTATAGATTTACTACGTTTGATTTTACATCTGTTAATTTTTTTTTTTTTTCTGTCGTCCCTACCATCAGTGCCCAACAACATCATCTTTTTTTTTTTTTTTTAATAGATATGGTTAGATTAAAAATTAGTTCAGTAAGAAAATTACTTATGTATTTATTATTTTTCTTTGGTTTCGTACCCTATATAAGATTCTGTTATTTCTTACATGGGATTCATTTTATTCGAGATTAGATCGGTATTATTCTTGGGGACATTGTAATTATAATGACCTATTGAATGAAATTCATATGTTTTGATGTTTAAAAAAAAAAAAAAAAGGACCTTTCGTGACAAAGAACAATTAATCTCAAAGACAAACCGATAATGACGGCCTATAGCTTAACTGGTACTTGAAATCTTGGCATCGTACAAACATAAAAGCAGGAAATGGTGGGAGAAGATAGAATTCATGAACGAATTGACTTCAGGTGGTAGGTTGGTCATTGAAATTTGGTAGAACTGAAACCTGCAATAGCAATACCTTGGATGGTTGGGTGGGTTGATTTTGAAATAGGTATTAGGTATGGAAAGAATTTTAAAATTGATTAATTTAATACCTATAGAAGTGCTATTAGTTAATTTTAAAGTTTTTTAGGTATTAAATTGATTAATTTCAAAATTTAAAAATAAAATTGATTAATTTCAAAGTTTAGATATCCAATCGTATATTTTATTAAAGTTTAGGTATCACTTGTAATATTATCCGTAAATAACATGCTTTATAGTGGTAGAATGGTAACCTAAATTTCAGACCATATGCACGATGGGAAATTGGAAAAAATCAGCATCTTTCACCTATAGAGAGACCAGTTGCATCAATGAAATGAGTAAATGTTGGAATAACATTTTTAACTTCATCAAGCATATCCTCGATTGGTGAAAAAAAAAAAAAAGGTGTTTTATTAGGAATTCATACTACTTTGTTATTTATCAAATATAATTTTACTTACCTCAGAGAAAATGAGATTAATAAGTAGCAGCTATAGTAGCTTATGAGACCTATCATAATGGTAGAAGAATGAATCGAAGATAAGAAAAAGAAAAAAGCAAAATTGAAAAAAATGATATATGTTTTAGCTTCATAATAAACTCTTATTATTTATGTTTTATTTTTTTGACGAATATACGGCTCGAAACTTTTTTGCTAATTGTTAATACTGACAGGGAATACGTATTAACTTACCATTAATTCAAAGTTTTATCCCATAAAATGGTATTGTTAAATAATTTTACTTAAATAATGTTATGAAATATATTAAAGTTTACGGAGAATCAAAATTAAAGGAAATAGCATTAGGGGAAAAAACAATAGTCGATCGAAACCAATCCACTTGCCCGCCTAGTTAATGCCCATTTGGGCATATCTTATATTTGTGTATGTAAAGACTAGCTTTTCACTGAAATCACGGTATTCAAAGAGGGAGGGTTAAAAAAAGGTCAATGCATCCTTAATTAAAAGAAGGGGTGTATTGCCAAAAGCATACCACACCGGACTAAATCGAACTTAACTAAAATTTTGGATTTTTTAATCAATTTTATTTACAGTTCGTTCGACTGTTAGTATTTGGTAGATGGCATGAATACGGCCCTATTTCACTTGTGGGAAAAAAAAAAATCAATATCTTTAGGAAATTTAAGAAAATAGTTGAAAAATAAAGTGGATATAATGTCAAAGCAATAAGAGTTGATCCATTGGCTTATAGGCTGCAAACTAACTAAAATATAAGTAAGAAGATATCAAATCTAAATTATCTTAGCCATTTTAGACACAGATATTTTCAATTAATACAACGTAATTCTACAATAATTTTCCGTATATATTTAAGCCCACACATTTTCATTGAGTTTTATTAAATTTCTAATAGTTACATGCTTACAAGGTGCGTAGGCCTTTTGAATCGGATGAATATAAAAGGAAAAAAAAAGGTACCATTTGCCGAAATAGAGAAATAAAGAAAACTACTAACTAGGAGTGAGCAAGTAATCCTGTCATATAAGATACCCGCACATACCCTACATAACTGGGTATAGTCCGTGTAAGTATTAAGGGTCACAAAATATGATATGAGTATAAATGTTTTTGGATTCAGCTATCACAAAGCAAGGTGCAGATATGAGGTCTCCATATACTATACCTACCCTAAAACCTGTACCCTTAGCATTCCAATATAGGTTTCATGGTATCATATATCTACCATATTAAATATTATATAATAATGTTAAAATATATTCAAGATTATTATTTGTAAATTATATTCTAAAAAATTTTATTATAGAAGAATTTGTATTATTTTATCGTGTAATGAATTGGTATAGGGATATTGTTTATATTATAACACTAATTAATATAAAAGTACCTCCAAAGATTTTAATTTTGAAATTTGGTGCAAGTATATAATTTTTTTTAATATCACACAAACATGTTTCATAAGTATTTAGTGCAATTTTCAAATTTCACGCAAAAACATATTCTATATATTGTAGAACTTGTATATTGTTTTATATTGCATATATAGAAATAAGATAATATAATATATTATATGAAACCATATAAAAAACTATAAACTTGAAGTTTTAACAAGAAATAAAAAATAATAGAGACTTTACAAAAAAAAAAATTATAGATTCCACAAGGTACCCTGTAGGTTTTATATAGTACAGGATGAGTATAAGGTGTTACAAACGTAGGTTTAAAGTACGAAATTCAATACCTTGTATCTTATAAAGTAGAATACAAGTAATAATTTATACCTTACACATCCTATATCTACTTACTTACTACGTTGACTATTTGACAAACTAAGTTAGGAAAATAGACATTGATTCCTTTTGTATAAGGTTTTCCTATTAGATTACTTCAAAAGTATTTAAGTCACTTAGGTAAAAAGTTATTTCCTTCAATTCATACTTTGAAATTCAGACAATAGAAGTTCAAAAAAGTGTCGTACCTTCCACTTGGATAATTGCGCCATTAAAGGCTACAAAAAAACAAATATTCGTGATGTGATTATAGAGGAAGTGTTAATAGGAAATTAAATAAGGTCAGTTACTCTCTTTCCTACGCTCTATATATGCATACCTTTGTTTTCCCTTGTTGGGGTACAATCGCAAGCATACACCATTTTTATGTATAGAAGCTTTAACTAGTTTTAATTACTTTAGGGTTTTTAATTAATATTACAAATTAATATGTAACGGAAGAAAAGAAAGATAACTATCACAATTCATTGATTTTGTAAAACCCGAACAGCAATGAGTGAAAAAATCGAAACCTGTTGAATCACTAGCGATTGCTTGAAGACTATCTTCTATATGTCTATTGATTCTAAGAATACCTAGACAAATAACCATAAAAAATTTGAAAACTTGATAAGTGCGAATTTTGAGAAAGAGATAAATATTGCAATTTGTTGATTCACTTACGAATGCCGTAAAGCAATCTTCTGTCAACCTGTTAATTCCATAGAATATCATGAGAGATAGGAGAGACAAACAAATATTTTATTTCATAACAAATCTGTGTCTTAACATTTACAAGTCCAGTATATTTATCCAATTAAAATGAATTCTAATTAAAAGACTTGATACAAATAGAATGACATTAATCATATTAAAAAAGATTATGCTCCTATTAAATTTACATTAATCCTATTAAATCTAGAAAAAAAATTGTAATCCTCCTACAATAATAATATGTTCTCATGCCCTGCATCATGCTCCCCAAAATGGACAAAATTTACCCTTGAATTTTCATCATAGGCTTACCTTCATAGTGTGATGATATCCCAAGACGAACGTTAGCTTTGATACCAACTAACGCAATGGAAAAAAAGAGAGATAATTATCACGATCTGTTAATTCTGCACATTACCAAAAAGTGACAAGTGATAAAATCGAAACCCATTGAATCGCGCACGGTTGCTGAAAAAACGATCTTCTATATGTCTGTTGATATTGAGAATGCCTAGATAAATAGGCATCAAAATTCAAAAACTTAATAAGAGTTAAAATTTTGGGAAAGAGATTGTAATAAGGCTTTAAAAAATATAAATATAAATTTTATTTATTTGTGCGTGACTCGTCGGCTAGGTGACACGGCTTGACTAGTCCGATTCAATTATTAGGATGGCTTGGGGAGATTTGGCTTTGTGGGCTTGGAACAGGGATCGTTGGACCGGTCCACCACATCCAACTTTTCTCAAGTAGGCTCATCCACACATAGAAGATTACTGTTGACCTTGACCCATGAGAAGCTCATTCAGGATAAACATAAATTAAGTTTACTCCATCTCATCCATCAATGTCTATAAATACTCAGTCATTTCTCCTCATTTGTAACTTTTGGAGAGAGAAAACAAACAACAGTTTATAAAGGAGGTTCTATTAAACAAGATCAAACAAGGCAACTCAAGTGATTTCTACTCCAACTACTCAAGAACTGTAAGGTTGACGCGCGAGGTCTACTCAAGCTCCATTACCTATCACTTGTACATTTGAGACACTGAGACTGCTTGTTCCTCCTCACTTGTCATTCTCTCCAAGCTATCCCGTCATCAAGTGTTCTTTCCTCAGTAACACTCCAAAATCACGTGCCAGACGCGAAATCCACGTGATGCATACGTAATTGCTACCATTAAGAACCCCACATCTATAGAGATAAAACTACAATATGTTGATTCTTCTACAACCTGTTGATTCCATAGAATATGAGGAGAGAAAGGAGAGACAAAACAATAATTTATTCCATAACAAATCTCTGTCTCAATATTTACAATTCTAGTCTATTTATAAGATTGAAATTGAATCTAATTAAATGACTTGATATAAATAGAATGATATTAATACTATTAAAAAAGATTATGCTCCTATTAAATTAACATTAAACCTTTTAAATCTAAAAAAAAAAAAAGAAATCGTAATCTTCCTAAAATAATAATATGTTCTTCATGTGCTGCTTCACAAATTATTAGTCATTTAAATAGTTTAACTAAAGCTAATTCTTTTTATTTTAACTAAAATTTTAATTTTAATTCATTTAGGTTCTTAGATAGGGGTAAAATCTTAATTTCACAAACACAAAGTTCCAATTTGCATTGTTTTTATCTTTCTTGTAAAATTTTCAGCTAAAAACATTTTTAAATTATAATTTTCTTTATTTTGATATTTTTGAATTGTTTTTCATATTTCAATAATTTGGGTTCTTGGCTTGGGGAAAAATTGGAAGTTAAAAAAAATGATGTTTAAGCCATAAAGTGACTTGAATTGACTTTAGATGATTTCAATTATTTATAATTAATGTTTGGATCACTTTATTTTTCTTTTCAACAATCTAACTTAATACTTTCTAATTAATGTTAATTTGGTATTCGCTATCATGATTTTACAAATCTATATTAACATTTTTCCAATTCATGTAAAACTTTACTCATATCAAATATCACAAGTATATATACTACTATATTCGGCCAATTTAGTGTATAAATTTGAATTTTTGTAATTTAATAATCCATCTTTGAAATAATGTTCAATTTAATGTCTTTATTAGAGAAATACTTTAATATATATCATTTTTTTAACCTGACATCCACAGGCACCATCATCATCATCATCATCATCATCGTGAAAGGGAAACTTTTTTGCAATTATAATAGAATAACTTTAGTAATTTCCAAGATCCCCGTCAATAAGATCCTTCGGTTGGACAATGGATGTGAAAAATGAAATTGACTCCATCTCAATTCAACATAATTAGTGTTGGCGTTTCTATCTAATAAAAATACTATACTTTGGGCAAAAAAAAAAAATAAATAATATACTAAACTTTATTTTATAATATGAACATTGAATTATAAAAGGAATAAAGTCACAAATGATATCCAAACTTTCGCAAAATATGCACTTAAATGCTTGAACTTTGAAATTAATTAATTTAGTATTTTAAAAACTTAAGATTGATCAATTTGATACCTAAAAGAACTTGATTGAGGTATTGTTGGTATACACGAAAGGTTCCTTCAGGTATTAAATTGATCAATTTTAAAATTTAGATATTAAATTGATCAATTTCAAAATTCAATTACCTAATTACATTTTTTGTCAAAGTTCATGTACGATTCGTGACATTAACACATTATAAAAATTAAAATTTCAAAGATTGAATTATCCAAATTTAATATTACTAGTACCTCTATTATCTTTATGCCTAATTTTGGCATTTTGGGGTTGTTGATGACTAATGTGTTGGTTTTGGGTGGTTTGAAGGATTGAGTCATTGGCGTGGATTTGGAATTTGCCATATCAACTTCTGTTTTCAAATTAAGCAGCATCTCAAAATGCTAATTAGTCCAATCCTATTACATGGTCCTTTACTATTGGGCCACTTGGTATTTAGCCTCTTCAACTTCAATTCGTTTTCTTTCGGCTTTTATTATAAAACGTGCAATTAACAGCGTTAAAAGGTCTTTTAGAAAAAAAATAACAAGGACATCATCCTTTTGATATGCGATATTTTAACTTTCCACAAAAGTAAAAAAGAGCCGTGCAAGGATTGTAAATATAACTAAAGAATTACCAGTAGATTCATCAGTTTTTGAAAATAACATTTCATCACCTCCTATAATTTTTAAAAATATATACAAAACCCTTAAACAATTGATACAAGCATAAGTCATTGCTAAAAATATCTTTGATAGCAGCAGCGATTTGAAAATATATGTACATTTTCACAACTTATGGTAAAGTGAAAATATGTTTTACAAATTTAGAGTTCAATACACGCTTAAGGAATAGTTTTAGGCAAATTATCTCCATAATTAATAGATTGGTAAACGACCATAATATTATTGTTGTATTTTTAAGGGATGACATATAGGACTCAGGGTCATACTATTTGGGTTGTGATAATTCTGATGATTGATAACGTTTTTTTAATATATGATGCCGAGCTAGTCAAGATAATTTTGTCTATAAGATTATGTTTTTCCTTCTCGCATTATTGTTTAAACTAAATTCACAATTAACAACTGGCGATTAAAGCAATTGATATTTGATGGAGTTTGAATGCAGTTTGATAAAGTCAAACAAATTTAATTTAGTATTTGGATTTATGGTTTATTTTATAATATAAGCAAAGATCTAAATTATTTAAATGCCACATAGAATTCCACATTAAACTATCAGGAATTAATCCTGCTGCCTACCTTGCATTATTATATGGCATGTGCCTTGTTATTATAATTATTATATAACTAGAATTCTAAGTCGGATTTGTAATGATTTTTTTTTCTTTGACTAGGTTTTGCAATAATAAATTTCTAATTGTTTAATGCCATTCTTGTTGCCTCATCATTTTTATTTTTAAATTATATATTTCAAAAAAATGATAAAATAAGAAAACCTACGTCAATGATAATAGCAGCCATCTATCCAAACAGGGTTATATGAGCAATAATAAATTTCTAATTGTATAATGCCATTCTTGTTGCCTCATCATTTTTATTTTTAAATTATATATTTCAAAAAAATGATAAATAAGAAAACCTACGTCAATGATAATAGCAGCCATCCATCCAAACAGGGTTATATGAACCAATTAGAATAGCTCTATGATATGCATTTTTAGGCTAGACGCGATGCGACCAACCCTCTCCAGGGGCTGCTATCCTAATGTGGTCCTACTTTGTTTCACTTTTAAACATGAATCACTCTTAGTATTATTGTACATATACACAAATTTAAACACTTTTTGACATTAGGAACATATAACTCCATGGATCTTTGTCATTTAGCCCAACTTAGCTGTCTACAGTATCTGACGTTAGGATGTCGAGTTGAAATATTACCTCATCCGCATAAGATAACTATTTGCCGCTGTGGGTAATGTTTGCTTCTGTTATATATATATATATATATATATATATATATAGATATATATAGCATATCTGTTTAGTCATGTATGCAGTTTATTGGCATATTTGATTCTCCGATTACAAGACTTTGAATATGAAGATTGAAGAGTGCAAAATATGAATCTTGACTAGTCATGCCCTAAGAGAATTTCATGGCATGACATCTATTTTAATGATTATTAAATATTTAATGGCATCTTAAAACTCACTTTCCATTAAAATTTGAACGTTTAGTAGGGATGATCATATATGGGGCATATCAAAGGGTTACTATTTGTTGTTGACTTACTTATTAAATTTTGTCTTTTTTAAAAAATATATATATATTTTAAGATTTCTTATTTATATGTTTTTTTTAAGGTAAATAAGAGGGTTATATTATATTAACTCAAAATTGGCTACATAGGCCGACAGCCATGATTATCAATGACATAATCACTAGGATCAAGGCAGCAATTAGTCATGTCCCAGAGTAAGCAAAAGGAAAAGAACCAAACACAATAGTAATAGTTTGCTTTTAATAAAAAGGCCAAGATCCATACGTAAAGAAAACAAAAGAGAGGGATAACGTTTATTTATGAACATTTCTTCCTGTTGGGTCTTCCAGATCATTTGATGCCAACACATGAGCAAATCTATTCATTTCCCTTCGGCTCCACATCAATGTCAGATTTGGGGTCATCTGGAATGAGTTCCTGCAGCAAACAAGAAATAATGAAGGAAAAAAAAGTATTAGCAAGATCAGATCGAGTAAGCCAATGTATAGCTTCATGAGAATCACTAAATATGATAAAGCATTGAAGTTGGAGTTGATGCTTCAGATCAATAGCCCAAAAAACACTCCATAACTCAGCTTCAAGAGACGAGTGAACATGAATTTTCTTATTTATATGTTGTTACTTAGTTGTTAGAATCTAAATAAAGGAGATAAAAAATCATATATTAATTTTAATTTATTATCACGTATGAGGGTAGCTGATAAATGATGAAGATATGTATATATATATATATATATATATATGTAATTAAACATATGATAATATCACAAACCAGAAGATCAACGTCAAAGATAAAGTTTAAATAGAGAATTAGTCTTTTTTAAGTGGTTAAAATAAGATACAATATTATACCAAGTGGTTTAAATAGAAGATCTCATAACCATGCCATTATGACACTATTAAACTTAGCTAATGTAATACGGTTACAAGATGGTGATGGATCATTTGCTTGAACCACCTAACATTATATTGATTATCCATTTTAATCACTTGAAAATTTGCTATCTTTTTAAACCACTTAATATATGATCAATTCTTTATTTAACTACTTTGGTCTCCATTTTAATCACTTAGTATAACATTGATCAGCCATTTCAAATACTTGAAAGTTCAATCCCCTGTATGAACTTAATCCGAAATGTTAAAGCCTTACTTGTAAGTTTCCAGTGTATATATTTAAATTCATATATAAATCAATTCATATCTAAAGTATGAAACATTATCTCACGTTTCAACAATTATTTTTGCAAGCGATAGCAAAAACATGTCTTACCAATCCAGCAATAGATAGATAGCAAAAGATGCAAGTTTTAATGATGTAGTTGAATCTTGGATTTAATAATAATCATTATCTAGGATTTGTTTTGAAGATACAATAAAAAAAGGGAAATAAAAAAAATACACAACATTGGAAATAAAAAAGGAAAATAAAACAATATTTAGATTGTACATAAAGATGCCATTGAAATATGATATTTAGTTTATCTCTTACATGTGTCTTAATATGTTTTTTTTTTTTTTTTTTTACCATTACAACAGGGAATGAAAATTTTGAATTTTAAACCTCTCACTTAAAAATCAGGAAGATGTTACTAGGCTACGATGCCATTGGCGTGTCTTAATAATATTAAAAACTAAACTCATGTATGATCTCACTGTTTAAGCAATAAATATATATTACCATGATAAAAAAAAAATAATGCAATAAAATATCATCTTTTAATTCATGATTGTATATTATTACATCAGCACACATGTAAAAGAAGGGTTTAGATTTTTCGACCTCGCATTTAAAGGCTTGTTTTTACAAGTCATCCTCGTTTTAAGGTCTTTGCCTATTTTATAATAGATCCCATTAACAGTTGATAGAAACACTTTGGTAATCAGGTTTTTATATCGATTCAATGCCTTCAACTAGTCTAATGGGATTAGAACAAGGCTTAGAGAACTAGACATAATTAGGGTTATTTTAGGGATTTCATCTTGGTAGGCTTGGGGCATGATCATAGGACCGGTTTTTTCTCCTCTCAGCCATACTTGATTGTCTTGTACTTAAAAAGCACAATTAAGAAAGGCCTTTTAGATAGTGTTTGATTGCAAAAGCTAGATAGGATAAGGAAGTCTAGACAATACAGTATAAGAAATACCGGATAGTATAATTTTCTTGTATTACGTTTGGTATGTAAGTTATTGAATAGTATTGCATAAAATTCTTATTAAGAGATTTTATTTTTATCTAGTTCTTATATTTTTATACCATGAAATATAACAGATAAAAATTTTAAATGTTGTGTGATCCCATTAAAAGAGTTTACTAAATTTCGATATTTTGCAATGTGTACATATATGAGACATTGAGTTTATCTATTTCCTTTCCCACGTCTTTTTTTACACATTTTTATGCATTATTGTTTCAAGGATTCTCTAAAGTCTGACTGGCACACTTGTATCCTATTGTCGACAATCCTTTATAACCCTTAATACAAACTTATAAAAATAAGGTTAGAAAATCCAATCCCTCTTTTGTAAAAACTGCATAAATATGAGTCTTTTTTCCCAGCACTTTTCTTCTAAACAAACCAAGTATGAGTTAGATGGTTTAAAACAATATATTCAGCCTTAAAATCCAATAGTAAAAGGTTCCTTAAATTTTAAGTTAACGTGATAGGAACGATGTTGAGGAAGAAGAGTCGCCCCCGCTTAGATGGTGGGAAGATAAGAGAGACTTTTTACCATATTTAGAAAACCGCAATATTAGTGGAGGACTTATAGATTTAATTTGGTGGAATATGCCGTAGTCGACATGAGAGTCATCTACCTTCATAACCCTATCTTATAAACGTTTTATAAAGAGCTAAGATTATTATTACAAAACATATGAAAAATACCTAATCATAGAAATCGGCATTAAAAAATTTTTCTTCCTATAAATTCGTTCAACAAACATTGAGGTTTGATGAATTACCCACTTGATCTGTATTTTGAGTCTTATTGAATGCATTCTATAATGAGGATCCTGTGCCATTTATAAAATGGTTAATTAAAATTAAAGCGGTAGGTTTTCGAAAGAAATGTAAGAGCAGAAATAATATTAATCTTCAATAAGGTTTAGTGGAATTTTTAGGCGCCTATAATTTCTGTTCCAATCCAACGAGCACTTACAACGTTAAACATTTGCACATGGAATATGGGGCAGGGAATGTCCTGTCCGTCATGATAATGGTATTCCTGACAAATGAAACAAAAGGGCAAATGGAAAGTCTTTCACGGACACAAAATAATAAATAATAATAATAATAATAATAATAATAAAAACAAAATTTTGAATCCTGAGGTGATGCAAATAGTTTATATATCTATGATAGGTTCAGGGTCTATAATTAGGTTTTTAGTGTCTAAAATATGTAAGTTACTATGGGAGAGTTATTTATTTATTTTTTTACCATTATTGTGAAGAGAGATATTTAAAACCTGATACCTCTCACTTCAGAGATAATGTCAGTAATCAATAAGAGAGTCGTTTAGAAAAGTTAAAAAAAAAAAAAAAAAAGAAATTGAGCCATGGATGTAGGGTCCGGTGGCTAACTATTTGTCTATCTCTATATTTAAATTTTCATCGTAAAAATTATCATTTCTAATTTAATTTTAGAGATATAGGCTATTTTACTAATTTTTCAATAAGAATTTTTATTTCTAAATGTCAATTTTCTTATAGTAGTATTTTTTTTTTTGGTAATTTTTTTTTTTTCCAAATCTTTCATAGTGTTATAAACAAAATAGTATTAACACTTAATAAATATCTAACTCTTAAGGTTTTTCTTCACATCAATTATACCGAGTCATATATACCCTAGAATTCTATACATATAAGTAAGGAGTCTTCCAGTGTAATGCTATTTAAACCCGTCTCCAAGAGGAGTGGATCAGGTTCATATATTCTCTTCCTAAAGTGATGGTAAAGAAAAGAGGAAAAACGTTGCCAACTATATATGAAATTTCAAACACAACAAAGAAATGCCAAAGTGAATTATCGATTTTCGTATTCGTGTAATGTAGAGAAAATGGTAGTCAAATAAACTTATAGACAAAGAAGAGACAAAGAAGAAAAGGTATAAGTTGAGAGAAATAATTTAAATGGTTATTGATATATAAATATGTAAATCTTTCTCAAATTACTACCATATAGAGAAAATCTACATTCTTTTAAAATATTTGATGACTAGATTCCATTTTGTAGTTTTCTTATAACTGCATTTTCATATGAAATAAATATATCCAACATTTTTACTTTTTATTACTCTAAGGCACTTTATGATTAAGATTGTTAATGAGTTGAGATAAAATAGGATAATACTAAGTTTGAGCTTGAACATGATTGAAAATTGCAAAATTTGAACTTGATTTAAGCTCAATTAAGTTTAGATTTTTGAGTTTGAATTTGGCTCAAACTATTATTCAATAAATTTGAATTCAACTCTCAATTAATTCTATTAAAGCTCAATTCATTTTTAAAATATTTTTTATTTTAATTATAATAATATTAATATTTAAACTTGATTAATATATATACTCTAATTAAATTTGATTAGACTCACATGCTCGTCGAATCAAATATTATATAAAGTCTGGACTTAACTTGATTAACTATTTAAATAGTTTGACCTTAAGCTCAATTTAAGTAGTTTAATAGTAAGTTAACTCGTTAATACTATAATTTTTATTTGAGGAAAATAATTCTTCTTTAATCTACTTAGCCAGAACGATTTGATAAAATTTTCCACCTAAACTTCATGCTGTCAATGGAATTCATTCAATTCTCAGTCCACCCCCTGTTTTTTTTTTTTTTTTTGGTTATCCAACTGGACGGTGGGTTTGATTTGACACTGAATTTGTAGTTTGGCAATGTAATATTGATGGCCGTGGTATGTGATTAAACGCTGTTTTCGAGATTTTCTACTCTACATATTAGGTAATATTTTATTATGTTGTCATTTTTCAACCTTATATTCAATGTTTCCTTAAATTCAAAGGCATCATATCAATGAATAATAAATAGTATTAAATTTCCCACCCTGCGAACTTCTTGGAGGAACAACCATGGAAATACCGTGGCAGCAACCAAGCCTAACCTTAGAGATATATGATATCACCTTGGGATACCAAAGTTATTTGTGGAAATCAAATGGACTCAAAATTTTAAGACTTAGAAGGAACTATTTGAGTTAATTTATAGCTTGAGCTTGAGTGGAAGCCACAGTGAATAAATTTAAACTTGACAAAACTAAATCAAACTTGTCTAAAATTGATTTTTTTAAATTAATTTTTTGTTTTAATTAAAATAATAGAGTTAATATCGAATATGATACCTCAACTTTGCCTAAAAATTCAATTAAGCACCTGAACTTTCAAAAGTTCAATTTTTGTATCTAATTGAACTTTTCAAGGCCAAAATTGGTACCTCCATTACCTCTGTTACATCTGTTAGTCTATGTGGCATTTTCAGCCAATAAAAATGCGACGTGTCTTTTTTTAAAGCCAGATAAATATAAAACAAAAAAAAAAAGAAAAAGAAATACCCATATCATTATTGTCCTTTCTTCTCCCATCCTTTTTTTTATTCAAACATCTTCTTCTTCTCCTTGCTATTCTTCTTCATCTCCTCTTCCTTCCTCTTCAAACTATAACCATTAAACCTAGAAACCAAAACACCATTTTAGTTGATATAAACCACCCAATAACCATCTTACTCCCCTTTGACACCACAATGACCCCAACACACCACCAAACAATCAAGCTTCTAGCCAAAATCAAAACTAAAAACTCACACCTGCACTAATCATTGCAACTCTACCAAAGCGTTCTACATGAACCACCTTGACCTCATTTTAGGGTATAAAACCCCTCTCTTTAGCTTCTTCTAAAATCCTAAACCCAAGACCCATCTCTCTCTTTCTCTCTCTCAGGAAAGGCTTCCTCTGCTGTGACCCCGACATCACTATTGAAAGATGAGCTCGGCATCATTATACCCATAATTCGAAATCTCGATTTCCTTAAGATGTGGAGGCCATTCTTCCAACTTTATCGGTCGATCATCGTTCGGGATTTTTAGTGCTAAGTTTTTTATTTGGAGGCCATTCTACGATGCCTTTTGAGTTTAAAATTTTGGTATTTCATGTGGGTTTTAGACGAAGTTTGAAGCTTTAGTGTTGTGTTTTTTCATTTAGAGGTCATTCTACGATCTCTTTTGAGTTCAAAGTTTTGGTTTTTCATCTGACTTTTAGATAAAGTTTGGATCTCTAGTGTTGGGTTTTTATTAAAATTGAGTTTATTTTAGTCAATTTGAGATTTTAAGTGGTTTTGATCGGAAATGTTTTGGCTTTGATGTGTGTCTAGTGGGATATTTCGACAAAGTCATAATCTTTATTTTTGGCTTTTTGGGTTCTATATACAGATTTGAAAAAAGTGTTCAACTAAACTTTGGGTTTTTCTTTTTATTTATTTGGGTTTAAAAATAGAGGAAGAAGAAGATAGTTAAAAAAAAAAGAAAAAGAAAAATCAAAGAAGAAGAACAAAACAATGAGGTATAAATGTTAAATTTTTTTAATTAAAAAAAACAAGTGTCTCATTCTTATTGGCTGAAAATGTCACATAAATTAAGAGACCTAACATAGCTTATGGAGGTACCAATTTTGATCTCGAAAAGTTCAGTTAGGTACTAAAATTAAACTTTTGAAAGTACAAGTCCTTAATTGAATTTTCGAGCAAAGTTGAGATACCAAATTCAACATTAACCTAAGATAATATTAATATTTAAACTTAACTTAAGTTCAATTTGGCTGGTAAATTAATTGAGGTAAACATTATAAAACTCAAATTTAATTTGATAACTGCTTAAATAACTTGTTCAATTAGAATTCAAGCTCAACTCGACTTTTTTGAGTCAAACTCAAGTAAATATTAGTATACACGAATTTAAACTAAGCTAGATTGAGCTTCTTTACAATCAATTTTTCAATTTTTTAAATAAAATAATATTAATGGTTAAACTTGACTTAAAATTGATTTGACTCATGAGTTCAACTAGGTAGATATTATAAAAGTTGAGCTCTACTAGACAAACTATTCAAGTACATTAAACTTGAATCAAGCTCAAATCATCTATTTTTTAGTTAAACTCAAGTAAATATTAGTATTAAATAAATTTAAAGCTAGATTAATCTCATTTCGATCAATTTCTTAATTTTTTAAATAAGATAATATTAATCTTCAAACTTAACTCAAAGTTAATTTAACTCATAACTTAATTGAGTTAGATATTATAAGACTTAAGTTCTACTCGACAAACTATTAGAGTAGGTTAAATTCAAATCTAACCCTACATTCTTGAGTCAAATTAAAGTAAGTAAATATCAACTTAAATTCAAGTAGTCCACAATAATTTGCTTGTTTGTACCACAAATTTTCTCAATTCCTTGATCAATAAAGTTAGATCCTTCTTCTTTTTTTTATTTTAAATTATGTTGACCATCTTTGTAAGGTTTGTTTGCTTCGTCGGCGTGCAAATAACACATAGACATTTTTATATAAACTATTTGTCAAGATATATATACAAATGAAAAATCGATATTTTTACCCTTAAATATATCAAACAGACCAATTACAGGTCTGATATAAATATAGATAAAAAAAAAACTATCTAAACAAATATAATGGTTTGTTTGTTTCGTTGGTACAAATGATACATAAATTTTTTTTAAACAGACTATTTATTAAGAAATAGATATAGATGGAAAACAACAATTTTTATTCATAAATACTTAAAGAATCTAAATATAAATAAGATATAAATGTAGATTAGATTTAGATACACATGTAAATGAAAATCAAACCACCCAACATAAAAAGTAAAAAAGAAATATTTAAAAAAAAGGAAAAGAATAAATAAATAAAAACCAAGAGATAAAAATATTCCATTTCTCACCTTACTCCCCATCACTTGTCTGTAAACAGTTCCATCCACAAAGAGACGTAGAAAAGGTAAGTTTCAAGAACAAAAAGAAAGAAAGGCAAAACGTCTCTTTAAGTAAAAGACGCAAACATTATAAAATCAAAGAAACATCATCAGTTACACGTGTAAGAAGTTGACATAAAAAATCTATGATTACTTTTAACTTAAAGACACAAACATGCGGCGGTGATTATAATAGGGCCGCCCTAAGTTTATGATCCATCAATTATAATAGAACGATTCAGTTATATTATTAAAAGGTAATCACGAAAATGGTTACTTAACTTGTAGAGAATGAATAATTTGATTTGATTTTAAATAATTTGACACTATAAAGTTTTGATTAACATTTTTCATGTTTAAAATTAGTTCTAAATAATTTGATACTTAAATAATTTATCGTGGATTTTTTTATACCTCATTTTACTTATTTCGTATATGAAAATAGTCAACAAAAATTTACTCAGATACAAATTATTTAAACCAAATTTTAGGTATAAAAAATGTAAACGAAAACTTTTTAGATATCAAGTTATTTAAAACCAAACTTCAAGTATTTAATTATTCTTTTTATAAAAATTTAAGGATCATATTCATGATTATCCCTTTATTATTATATTAATTTATTTTAACTATTATTAAAGTGCTTATATCATTTTATATTAATTTTTATAATAAATAATTTAGTAATAATATTACAAGCAAACAGTTCTCTTATAGGATGTAAAAATTCCTCTAAGTTAAATGATAATTATTCAATTTGCCATACACTTATCTTATATAGCATTTACAATTTTTTTTTTTCTACTTAAAAAACTCTACTCTAATTTATAACAACCATAATTAATATTACTAAATTATAAAATTATTAATGTGTTCATATTTTCTTAATTCTAAGTAGGACGATCGTATAATTAATCATCTAATCATTAAAATAAATAAAATAATTTATATATTAAATATTTTAATAGTACAATTATAATTAGATACATATATAAATCATTAAATAATTAATCAATGCATTTTTTAATAGAGATGATTGGGAAATTAAATATAAAATAATGATATATGTCACCCATGACCCATATCCTAGCATGGTCGTTTCCCTTTCCATTTGTGCACTTTGACAACAACGACCCAGAATTTTTTTTCTTTTTATTCTTATTTTCCTTTTCTCAATGCCCCCATGTGGCCATACGTTCACTAACTTCCATTCCTAGGCTATCATTACTGCTGGGTCTTTCTCTTTGCTTTCATCTAAACCCCCTCCTTTTTTATTCTTTTTAATTCCTGACATGTTTGTCTAAAACAAATAAGAGGAAAACATGGAAAAAGAAGAAGTAGGGAATTGTGTGGCAGTTGATGACAGTAGTGTACAATATTGTAGTTCTAGGATCATGTCTCCAGAGATTGTGGAGATAGGAGAAGATAGTAGGAGTTTTGCTAGTAACAGTGGTGGTGGTGGTGGTAATAGCAATGATGTTTATGTGGCTGTTGGTAAAGATGATATGGATGTTTTGAAATGGGCATTGGATCATCTTGTCTCTGCTGGTTCTAGAGTTTTCCTTGTTCATATCTTCCCTCCTATTACTTATATTCCTACCCCAGGTAAGAAGACATGATTTTTATGTTTATTTTTCCCCAATTTTGACTTTGTGATTTTAGTGATCAGTTTTGCTGTTGACTCTTTGATTAGTCTGAAGTTGTATATTTTGTCGTCAGTTGGGTTGTCCTTCTTTTTCTTCCTTCTATGTTAGTGATGATGATCGTATTGTAGATTCAAATTCCAATGTGTTTGGGAATTTTTTATGGATGAAAATTTGGCAGAAGGAAGTGGAAATAGAATAGAGTGTGATTTGTCGTTTCGTGTTTAGTAATATACATAAGATTGGAAATGGGAGGAAATATTTCTGTTTCAGGTTTTGGGAATTTTTATAGAAAAGAAATTGGCAGAAAAGAGTGGAAATGGCATAGAGTGTAATTTTCATTTTGTGTTTGGTGATATACCGAAGAAATAGGAAATGGAAGGAAATGTTTATGGTTCCAGTTGTTTGATTTGTGTTAGAAAAGGAAATGGAGGGAAATTGAGTAAGTGTCGGACAAATTACCTGATACACCAGGGTATCAATCCGTTAACTTGGAATTAAGCAAAGTAAAATTTGGGGGAAAGTCATTTCAGTTAGTTTGAAGTGAGAGAATGCTTATTTACTTTTACTTGTTCAAGTCATGGTATGTTTCATTGTGAAAGATTATGTATATCTAGGTGAGCACGATCCCAGATTTACCATAGGGTGCACGCTTAAACGCTGTTTAAGTTCAACGTTGTTACTCTAGTAGTAGGAAAAGCAATGGCTTTTGGAATTCTCTATGTTCATTGTTGCAATTTTTAATAGTTTTGGCTTTGTTTCGATGATTAGCTATTTTTTGCTTTTAGTGGGGAGATTGTCAAGGAGCCAATTGAGCCAAGAGCAGGTGAGGGTTTATGTCAATGAAGAGACTAACAGGAGGAGGAACATATTGCAGAAATACCTCCGCCTGTGTGCAGATGCCAAGGTATGGTCTTCAACTCATTGCCTTTCTTTACTACCATCATGGATTGCTTGTTTTCAAGTATTGATTACCTTTATTCAGCTTTGACATTATAGGTTCCTGTAGACACTATGCTTATAGAGTGCAATGTGGTTGAAAAGGCCATTGTTGATCTTATCCCGGTTCTCAACATCACTCATCTAGTAATTGGGACTAAAAAACCTCCTTACTCAAGGTGGGTTTACTGCTTGATTCTTTTCATTTGTACTGTTTTGTTCTTTGTCTCTTGTTTCTAAAGTGAGAGTGAGTTGACTTTTCCCTCATTTTAAGGCGTTTGACGAGGAAATTACCGAAAGGGGAGTTTGTGAAGAAGAATGCTCCAGAATTTTGTGAAGTCACCATCGTGCACAATGGACAGAAAGTCCTGGATAGTCAACAGATGCAAAATGTCAACCATCCATCCAAGATTTCCCAGAATTCTAAACAAGAAGTTTCTCAGAGGACCGAAAGGAATTTGTTCGAGTGTGCATGTTTTTCAGGCAAGTTCAATTGATTCATTATAGCTGGGCCATATTGATGTGGACAACTTCTAGACTTGAATTTGATGGTACATCCTGGAAGAACTGTTCTCGTCTTTACTACTTTTTAAGTGCAGAATGGAACAGAACTATCTTCTGCAGAAGCAAGTTAGGATTTGTTATTGTCAAAACATTCTGATCTTTTCTCTCTGCTGTATTAGACATTTGAATAAGCAGTTTTAACCAAATCGTTATGAATCACTGGATAGAAAGGCTCTTGCGAATTTGAAAAATCAACTATTGGCTGAAAAGCTGTCTCAATGGGATTTGATGGTTTCTAGTTATTGCTATTAAGAATGCTTATTGGAAGAGAATAAAAATTAGTATGAAGTTGCACTTTATTCAAATTTATATTCATAAATTACTGCATGAGAACTATTGACGATACCAGTACAAGCATTTAATCTAAAAGTTTTAGAGTTATAGATGGTGAACCATTATATTCATTGCTTAATGCTTTCTTTTACTTGTGACTTGTGACTTTTTTTTACTGAAACCATTCAAGAGGACGAATTAATTAAATTGCGGTTGACTAGCGATGCAAGGATTTAAATGCATGACTTCCTATTTTGATGCCATGTTATAGATAGCATTATAATTATCCGATCTAAAAGTTTTGAACTTGTACATATAATGTAAGTTGTTATATGTATTACTTAATATGAATTAAGCAGCTTGTGTTTTGCAGCTGGAAGTTCTCTCTCTCTTTTTTTTTTTTTTTTTTTTCCACTTTTATGCCTTTCTTCAAAAGCAGAGTTTACCCATGAGTGGTGCATTGTCTACATTCAGCTTGCAGGCCTAAGATTGAAGAAATTCAAGACTCCATTTGTCCCAAGAAGGCTGTGAAAAAGGAACTCTCTGAAAGAGAAACATCTAGCAATAGATCGCACATAAAGAAGAGGGAGTCAGCCAAAAACAGATGAATGTTGAGGCAGACAATTTTATGTGGCATAATGATAGCTGACCATTATATAAAGCACAAAGAATGGATCATCTTATATATGAAAAAAGGATTGTGATTTCTGGTTCCAATTTTAGTATTACAGTTCTTCATAAAGGAACCATGATAGGTCTCTAGCTTTGACATTAACTCTGGATTATACAATAGGCAGATCGATCGAAATTTCTCTGAAAGATATGGCACGGCGATTGAAGTAAAAAGGTTTACTCACTATTCAATGGAGGAAAAGATTGTTATCCTTGTAATGCAGTGAAGAAAACTGCTGATAGAACCATTCGTCCATATTATTAATAGTTTGACCAAAGAGATTAAAAGACAGAAACATGTGCTACATCCTATGGTGGTATTCTTTGAAAGCTATTTTACAGTGAAAACCATTGAGGCTGCCTTTTACTTCCTTTTTATTTTGTTTTCTCTAGTATGATTACGAAAGCTACATTTTTTTTTTTTTTTTTTTGGGATTCTGGAAGCAACTTGTGTGTCTTGTATTTCTCTTACATCATTTTCATGGCTGCTTGAAATTGATCCCCTAGAAAAAATCTAACCAAACGTCTGTTGAATGAATTAAGGGGATGGTATTGATTTTGGCACCAAATCTTGGGTCCCCTTTCACAATTTTGGTATAAAATTTAAGTATGAAGACCTAAGTCGTATCTTATTTTTCTTTTTTTCTTTTTTTAAATCCAAGCCAAACCTAACATTCAAGTGGAAAAGTATTTTTCAATAGATTACGTAATCATATTTTAGGACTTCCACACAAGAAAAATTTTATGGCTTTTTTTTCCCTCCACATAACCGATCTTATAAGTTATTTTATTTTTGTGAAATATCGTAAGTTATTGAAAGATTAAGATTTAAATAGAATTATGGTTCAATCCATCACTGAAATAATTATAAAGTTAATAATTGATAAATATACTCATTTTGTTTTTTTTTTTTTTTTCATGAGAGTATATTCTAAAAAAAAAAATAGTTATTCATGAGGATGAGAATGTGGTGTCAAATAATAATAATAATAATAACAACAACTACGTAGCTTCCAATTCATAGGTTCTATCTTTAGAAAAAGAAAGTCGAAATTGTGATTACTTCAATTCCATGTAATTAATCAAAAAATTTCATCATGTGAAAAAGAATCAATGGATTTAGACATGCGAAAGATGCTTTCTTGGTTTTGGAAAGGGAGTGAAGATAGATGGAAGTTTTGACAAAAGGGAGGGTAAAGTTAAGCTTTATTTATTTTAACAAGTTAGGATTGAGTTGAAACATGTTTCTCGTAACGGCCATAAACAATGGATTGGGCTTGGAATGAAATAAGCCCCATTTGAGATCTAACTTGAAATAATAATGAGGCCCAGTGCTATCTGGCCATGAAAAACTATGCAACTGCATTCATCACATTTGATTCATATAACGAGAACACATGATACATAATTATCTCATTTCAAATCGCATTGTAATAGAAATTATTAATGGGTCACATGAACACATACACTGGATTATTGGAAGCTGCAGCCAGTGCCATTAGACCTGCATTAACTCACCTAGTCCAATTCAACTATTTGATTACTTTTTGGAAATAGACCTGCTCAACCATGGTTTAATCCCTAATTCAATCTAGTTTTACTTATTGGTTCTTGACCCTTGAGCATATCCGGTTCAAGCCCCATACTGGATCCGACAATATTGGTTGCAACTACTCAATCACATAGGAGGCTATTTTTTTTTATTATTATTATTACATACATAATTATCATGTACCAATAATCTAGCAAGGATTATACAGAAATATTCTCCCTCCCAAAAGCTTGTATTGAAGATTTGGCAATATTCGTTCTATCTTTGTGTTGTCTTTATTTTCTAAGTATTGTTGTGTGAATTATTAGCCAGAACCACTCTTGAAATGGCATTTGAATCCGAGCTTTTCATCGAGGACCGCCATGATGGTAGTTACTATGCTTGAGTTCCAGAAAGTTAAAGAGACCTAAGAACAACAATGAAAGATGGACCAGAGAAGTTCGATTGCACTGACTTGACAGACTACTAATGAAAAACTGTGCATAAAGTAATAAATTATTTCACATACTTCTATGAAAACAACAACTTGTGTACCATTTTCAAGGTATCGCACATAAAGTTCACTCAATCATCAAATGGATGCAGTAACACTGGACTAGAGCACGGTTGTGTAATCCATGTTAAGTTTGGTTACACCTTGTTTAAGCTTTGACTTTAAGACTGAAAATTAAAAGGCAATGTCACTTAAAAGAAATTAGTTGCAATGCATCTTTATGGTTCATTTAAATCAATTCTTATTCCTTAGAAGTCTCTAGTAGCCTCACAATTTAGAGCTATAAGGCATTTTTCTAAATTTTTTTCCTCAAAAAGGAATAGATTTGGGAGATTTTTTGCATCAGCAATTAATAAACAAATAAACAATTTAGCAGGGGTTAACTCAAATAATTGGGTACGAAGGGTATCTTTAGGGATAAAATTTTTCGACTTAAATAGTAATATAAGACCATTGCAAGGAAGCTAAACATTGCAATTAGAACCAGGAGAGTAAAAAAGATTAGTAAGTACATTTTGAAATGGTGCTAAGGTCATTTACATTAGGAATGGTGACAAAACTTCATTAAACCCACATTGGTTCATAAGGGGACCATAAAAGCAAGTAACCAAAAAGGGATCAAAAGAAATTGAAGTGAATGGCCAAAAAAAGGAAATTGAAGTGAAAAAGAAGAAAAAGAAAGAAACAAAGGTCCGCAAATTAAAAGTTCGAATTGAAAAAGAAAATGAAAAATGCTGTTGCTTAGGTCCATGTAGCATGCACTAGCAGATCTAAAGTTAGAACACTTTATGAGATGGAAAAGAGGAGTGTCATAGATCCTAGGCCAAACCTATAAGCATAGATATGTGACCACATCTTATTTTTGCTGATGTGAAACATAAAGAATTCAAGCCTCAGGAGTTGATGGCATCTCTCGTGTATTTGTTACGTGAAGTATAGAGAGAGTGTGAAAAATTATTGAAACATGTATTGGTTTTACCAATGAATGCGAATGGCAGGCAAGTATTCAAAAGTACTTCATGAGCTTTTATGGATATTTGTGCGACCTTTAGTGGTTTTTTTATGTAATCATATAATTGATATAGTTAATTTTCTTGAGAGGGAAAAAATAATTTGATACCTAGTAAAACTTACTATATTTAAGGGTCTGGATTATTTATTTTTACTTATTTTATATTTGTATTTTAACTTATATATATCATATTTGTATTATATTTATTTGATCTGTTTATAAATAAAATTGTTAGTTTTTTATCGGTATCTATTTTTGATAAACATCTATTTGAAAATGATAAAAATATGATATTAAAATGATCCGAATATGATAAAACAAACAGACCCAATTTTATAATGCGCTTACCGATGAAATCATGTGCATTTGATATAAATTGGTCGGGCTTGGAGTTTAGTTTACACGCAAGGATGAACGATGTTGTTTGAACAAAGTGTTTAATCATGTCGTTGGACTTCGTTCAATCATGGTCGGAGATTAGGAACACGTGAACATTTTGTCAGACTTCGGGCCCAAAGGAAAAAAAAAGCCACAAAGTTGGACCGAAGCCCCACTTTGGTTGATAGAAATTTAACATCAACTTTTGTAATTTTTTTTTTTATTTCACTCTTTCTTTTTCCAGTAAAATAGCTTCATCAAATTTCACTCAGCAAAGCCACAAAGTTGAGTATACTGGAATTTTTAGCATGATTGCCCAATAAGTCTAAGTTTTCAAATTTTATGGGAAAAGGAGCTTTAAATAATGCTAAAGAAAGTGGTCCTTAATAATGAAGAAATGTAACTTTCATCAAAATGTGGTAAGTTTATTTTAATTTGAACACCTTCTCACAGGCCATAGGACTTCATTATCATTGACTTAGGCTTGGCAATGCTTAGTTGTATTCTAGTCCAATCATCATAGGTTTTTTCATGATAACATGGATTTTTTTTCCTTTCTTTTTACTTTTTTTTGGGGCACAAAATACTACTTTTCCACATACCATCTCTCCATAATCCCTCTTACATCTGTCGGGAAACTTTGTCATCTTTTCTCAGCGAATCAGATGGTACTTCTCTACAAATCTCCTAAGGAGGTATCCCGCTTCCACATTGCTAGTATAAATCCCAAGTTGATTCCAAATACATTTAAGTTTAGAATTTCTTTCATGTTATAATAGAATTGATCCATAGATTATAGAACAACTTAAATTTTTAGGCTTTTATAATTGAACCATTAAAATACTTATTTTATTATTTATGACTATTTCAATGGTAGATTAATGAGCTAAACAATTCTACTATCTAGACTGTAAAGTTTCATTAGCGTACTTATTTCACTATTTATAATTATTTCAATGGTAAGATTAGATAGACTGTGTGACTAGACCTAAGTTCTATTATGTATCTCCTTTTTTAATACAAATATAATGTTACAATCTTATATAATTCGTATATAATCTTATACAACTCTTTTACTCTCAAACATTATTATGTAAATTACTTTCTCCCAATCAATCAAACATTATTATTACCATTGTGATATAAATTAGCCGAACTGCCTCTCAATTTTTCATCTTTTTATTGCAGCTTTTTTTTTTTCCATTTTCAGGTCTACCTCTTTTCACACATGGAATTATGGGGAAACTGGACACAAACTATTCATTATCTTTTTTATTTTTTTTATCTTTCCAAACTATGTCTATTAGAGTGCAAGTATGAGGTTAAAAAAAATTTACATGAAAAATATGGGACTTATGTAAAAAGTTTATAATAGGGAAGATCCATTAACCTAATATCTTATGGTTTTTTGCTATAAATGGTGTCAAGCCCATTTGTGTATCGCTTTATAAGGTCTGTTTGAAGAATTTCTCTCCATTAAAGGCTTTCTCCTCTCATAAAAACTAGTATTAGAGCGATAGGTTTGATTTATCCACTATAATGGCAACTATGAAATATGATATTTTGCTGTTGGATGGCAACACCAGATTTTTATTATGACAAGTTAATATGCGAGCAACTCTTACACAAATGGATTTGGATGATGCACTACTAGGGTTTGATAAGATGCGTTCATTATGGTTAGCAAAAAAAAAAAAAGTAAGGATCGAAAAGCCCTATCTCAAATTCATCTACACTTGTCAAATCAAATACTACATGATGTGTTGAAGGAGAAGATTGTTGCTGTGTTATGGTTGAAATTGGAACAATTGTGCATGACAAAAAGTTTTACTAGCAAGTTACATCTCAAACAACGACTATATTCTTACCGTTTGACAGAAGATGCGTCTCTAGAAGATCGCTTAATCGTTTTTAAAAAATTGTTTCTAATTTGGAAACTTTAGAGATTAAGTATGATGAAGAGGCTAAATCCTCTTTATGAGGTTTATGAAGCTATATGCTTCCCTCTTATAAGATTCCAACCACAAGGTGTCTCCCTCTTATTCAACCTTTAGATACTACATACTATATAGTCGTGATTCTCTTACCATTGATGAGGTTTATGAAGCTATATGCTCTATTGAAAAGATGACGCATCTTGTGGTTGGATCCAAGCCTTTGATAGAGGGTCTTGTTATTCATGGAAGGACTCAAGATCGTAATTTTGGTGGTAATACAAGGAGTAAATCAAAGTCTGTAAATAAGGATAAAGTCTGCTGGTATTGCAAGAAGAAATGTCACATCAAATCAGAGTGTTATAAATTAAAAAACAAGAACAAGAAAGCTATCGCAAATCAAAAAGCAAATCAACCAAAAAAATTCGGTGAAGGCGATGTAGATGAAGACAAAAGTGGTGCAGAACTCCCTATTGCTCCTGATGAGGATTCTAAAACAAGTGAGGAATGGATTCTTGATTCTGGTTATACTTTTTATATTGGCTCAATCAGGACTAGTTTTCAACATATGAAACAGTATCTAAAGGTGCCTCTTTGATGGGAAATAATGCTTATTGCAAGGTTGCAGGTATTGGTACAATTAAAATTAAAATGTTTGATGGTTTTGTCAGGACATTTGGTGATATGAGACATATGCCTAAACAAAAAAGAAATCTGATCTCTTTTGGTACTCTTCATTCAAAAGGGTAAAAATACACTGGTGAAGGTGGTGTTTTAAAGATTAGTAAGGGTTCCCTTGTGGTGATAAAGGGGTCAAAAAAGAATGCAAATTTGCATGTTTTGTAGGGTTCTATAGTTACAGGTGATGCAGCCGTCACATCTTCTTCTTCCTTGTTAGATGGTAATGTTACTAGACTCTAGCACATGTGCCTGAGGCATATGAGTTAAAACGATATGACTAAACTTAGTAGAAGAGGACTTATTGATGGATAAGGCATAAGAAAACTAAATTTTATGAATAGTGGATCTTTGGGAAGCAAAAGAGATTCAAATTCACCACAGGTACTCATAACACAAAGGGCACACTTAATTACATACATTGGGATCTTTTGGGGCTATTTAGAGTGCCTTCTAGTCGAAGTGTTAATCACATGCTGACAATCATTGATAATTTCTCAAGAAAAGTTATGGTGTTCTTTCTGAAACAGAAGAATGATGTATTACCTATATTTAAAGAGTGCAAGATTGTGATTGAGAAACGGATAGGAAAGTAGGTAAAACGTCTTCGTACTGACAACGGTTTGGAATTTTGTTTAAATGAATTTAATGCTTTATGCAAGTTAGAAGGAGTTGTGAGACATTTGATATTTCTTGGTACTCCACAACAAAATGGTGTGGTAGAATAGATAAAAAAATAGGTATTTTTACTTGTTGGAGTTTGCGAGCTAAATCATTAATAGACTAAAGCTGCCAGCTTTGGAGTCAAGGCTACTAGGCTCGAGAGCTGACCTTTACGCTTAGGCCATCATTATACATATATATATATACATCTTTAGGGTTTTGTGGGAAGATATATATATATATATATATCCTTTGTGTGTTATTATATGTAACACATTGTACTGCAATATACTTGTATTCATTCTTCAACATATAGTAAATTCTTTCTCCTCTGCTTATGGTTTTTCCTGTCAAAGGTTTTTTACATAAATCTATGTGTGTGCTTTACTTTTCTGTGCCATCATTTCTTCTCTCTCTTTATAAAAAATTGGTATCAAAGTTGATAATTCGATTGGGAAACTCTCATGGTTGAAGAGCTTTATAGTGTGACTCGTTTGTGAAATCATTCATGTGTAGTGAGTAGGTAGGGAATGAAACCATTCACAAAGTGAGTTTAGTGGAGTCAATATGACAAGCTCTTGTTGAGGGAGAGTTTGATCTAACCCATTATGAAGACTTACACTTGAGGGAGAGATTTGTGAGGGTGCAAGTGTAAGGTTGAAAAAAAATGCCACATTTAAAATATGGAACGTATGTGAAGAATTTAAAATAGGGAAGACCTATTAACCTAATACTTAAGATTTTTTGTTACAGTGGTGTCAAGCCCATTTATGTATCCCTGTCCGTTTGAAGAATTTCTCCTCATTAAAAGCTTTCTTCTCTCATAACAGTGTCTTCTAATCATGTTTTGTTTTATACATATACATGCACACATGACAAATCACAACATATAAATTGATAAGACATGCATAAAGGCACCAATCGTGGAGAGAAAAACATTAGTCACCTTTTATATATTTAAAAATTATTTCTATTTTAACTTTACCTCATCGACCTAGCTCAACGGATAGTTGATAGAGCGAACTGTATTGGAGTAACTTCTATCTGGATTAGAGAGAAGAAATATATT
Source organism: Combretum micranthum (assembly GCA_024138025.1). Classification (NCBI taxonomy): domain Eukaryota; kingdom Viridiplantae; phylum Streptophyta; class Magnoliopsida; order Myrtales; family Combretaceae; genus Combretum; species Combretum micranthum. The sequence goes on along the minus strand of JAMXBD010003772.1, from coordinate 21,400 downwards.
GTAGGTTGTGTTAATAAGACCCATTGAGTCGTATTATATTATAGATTATGATAGGTAGAGATGAGTAATGGCTATGAATCCTAAACAATACTACTTATTTAGAACTTCTTTTAGGGGATGTAGGTACTTAAGTTGCTTATATCAACCCTTGAGTAGTTGATGCTATTCAGGATCCTTAGATTCCCTCAATATATTACTAAAGTATGACTATTCCACTGTTAATTTGATCCAACTTAATTAAAGATATAAATGGATGATTTTTGCATGTACATTAGTATTGGTGCTTGCAATCATATCATGTGTGCTTACTGTTGTATAATATGCTTCAGCTCATTTCTTTCTTTTTTTAGATGGTGATGGTATGTTGATATGGATGTTTTGACTACTTGGGCTATGGGTTGAATGTTGGTAAAAGACTTGACGAGGTAGATGTTAGATGCATTGGATATTGTTTTATTAGTTTGAGAGTTTTGTATTTGTGTAATGATGTTTTTGATGCATTATTGAGAAATCATTTACTATTATTTATAAAATTTAAGTAAGGATTTCTTAATCTAAAATTATCTAGAAACACCCTTAGTTATTAGTTGCCTTTGCATGTAGCACTTAAATGTTATACGTGGTGGAACTGTTGATACTCTAGACTTTATTTGAGGTGTGACATGGGCAATCCATGTTAAGTTTGGTTACAACTTGTTTAAGCTTTGATTTTGAGACCTAGAATTAAGAGACAATGTACGGTTCATTTAAATCAATTCTTATTCCTTAGAAGTGTATAGTAACCTCACAATTTAGAGTGAATAAACATATGAGGCTCTTCTTCTAAAATTTTTTCCTAAAAGAGGAATTAATTTGGGAGTTTTTTTCGCATCTATAATTAATAAGCAAATAAAAAAATTATCAGGGATAACTCAAGTAATCAGGTATGAAGGGTATTTTTAGGGATAAAGTTTCTTGACTTAAATAGTAATATAACAACTTTAGTTAAGAGCTTGTTATATAGGTCAATGCAAAATTGTAAGGAAGCTCAACATTGCAATTAAATGATGAGAAAAATTGGTAACAACACATTTTGAAATGTTGCAACCTAAGGTTGTTTAAATTAGGAACTGTGACCTCAAAAGTCACTTTAATTACTAGAACTTCATTTAAGCGACAAAGGTTCATAAGGAAATTCTAAAACCTATTAGTTAAAAAGTCGCCCATTTCGGTTCTCGCTGATTGAAGAAAACAATATGATCGAAAGAAATTGAAGTGGAAGAAAAAAGTCTGCAAAAGGAAAAGTCCATATTGAGAAAGGAAATGACAAATGTTTTTGCTTAGGTCCATGTAGCATGCACTACTAGATCTGGAGTTAGCACGCTTTATGAGATAGAAAAGAGGAGCGTCATAGATCCTACTATCTTAGGCTAAACTTATAAACCATACCTGTGGCTATATCTTATTTTTGCTGACGTTAAAACATAAAGAATTGAAAAATATTTTGTTCGAAGAAAATTATAAGGCTTTATATTTCATATATTAGTACTTTAGTAGTTGATAGGTTTCTCATGCATTTGTTATGTGAAGTATAAAGAGTGCGCGAAAAATTATTGAAACATGTATTGGTTGTATCAATGAATGCGAATGGCAGGCCAGGTATCAAAAGTACTTCATGAGCTTTTATAGATATTCGTGCGATCTTTACTGGTTTTTTTTTTTTTATGTAATCGTAAAATTAAGGGATTGCTCGGATTGCCTGATTTTTATCTATCTCGTATTCATATCAAATTTATATTTGTAACTTATTTGTACTATATATGTATCTTATCTGCTTGCTCTATTTATAAGTAAAACTATTAGTTATTTTATCGATATCTATTTATTAATAAATATCTATTAAAAATAATAAAAATATGATTTCAAAATGATCAAAATATGATAAAACAAACAGATCTAATTTTATAATACGCTTACCGATGAAATCATGTGCATTTGATATAAATTGGCAGACTTGGAGTTTAAATGCAAGAAATTAGAAAAAAGAAGAAGAAGAAGAAATGCTTCTAATCAACTTCAATCGCATCAAGTCGTTCGACTTGGTTCGATCATAATCGGAGATTAGGAACACGTGAAAATTTTGTGAGACTTCGGGCACCTAAAGAGAAAGGAAAAAGAAAAAACAAAAACCATTTTGTGAGACTTGTTGGACCGAAGCCCCAATTTGGTTGATAGAAATCTAACATCGACTTTTGTAAGTTGTTTTTTATTTTTTATTTTTTACTCTTTCTTTTTCCCGTAGAATAGCTTCATCAAATTTCACACAACAAAGCCACAAAGTTGAGTATATTGGAAATTTTTAGCATGATTATTGCCCAATAAATCTAAGTTTTTAAATTTATGGGGGAGAGAGCTTTAAATAATGCTAAAAAAAAGTGGGCCTTAATCTGAGCACCCTATCACAAGCCATAGTACTTTATTTATCATCGACTTAGGCTTGGCTTGGTGCTGGTTAGTTGTCTTCTAGCCCAATCATTCATAGGTTTTTTCATCATAACATGGATTTTTCTTTTCCCCTTTCTTTCTTTCTTTTTCACGGTTTTTGCACGAAATACAACTTTTTCCATGTACTGTTTCTCCATAATCCCTATTACTTTTGTCGGGGAACTTTGTCATCCTTTCTCTGCAGATCAGATGGCACTTCCCTACAAATCTTCTAAGCAGGTGTACTAATTCCACTTTGCTGGTATCAATCCCAAATTGACTCTAGAGACGTTTCAGTTTAGATTTTATTTCATTTTATAATAGAATTGATCCATAAATTATAAAACAACTTAAATTTATAAGCTTTTATAATTGAACCATTAAAATAATTATTCTATTATTTATGCCTATTTCAATGGTAGAATGATGAGCTAAACAATTCCACCATCTAGATCGTAAAGTTTCATTAGCATGCTTATTTAACTATTTATAATTATTTTAATGGTAATATTAAATAGATTGTGTGGCTAGACCTCAGTTTTATTCTGTATCTCTTTGGCTTAATGCAAATATAATTTTACAATTTCATGTAATTCGCACATAATCTTATAAAGGATTAATGTCACATGTGGTATTTGAATTTTGACAAAATATACAGTTAGGTACTTAAAGTTTGAAATTAATCAACTTAGTATCTAAACTTTAAAATTGACAAATTTTATATCTAAAAAATCTTTTCATACACGCTAACAATACTCCATCAAATTCTTTCAGGTACTAAATATGTCAATTTCAAAAATTTTCAAGTATAAAATTATTCAATTTCAAAATTCACATATTAAATTGATCATTTTTAAAATTTAAATACCTAATTACATATTTTATTAAAATTTAGATACCATTTATGAAATTATCCCTTATTTAAACTACTTTCTCTCACTCCATCAAATATTATTATTACCATTCTGTTATAAATTAGCCTAAGTGCCTGTCCATTTTTCGTCCTTTCTATTGCAGTTTTCTCTTTCTTTCTTTTTTTTTTTTTTTTTTTTTGTCGGTTCCTTTTTCAGGTCTAGTTCTTTTCACACATGGAAATTATGGGGAAGCTGGACACAAACAATTCATTTTCTATTTTTCTTTTTTTTTTTTTTTTTTTTTCCCAAACTATGTCTTCCAATCATGTTTTGTTTTATATATATACATGATGACCGACGACATATAAATTGACAGGACATGCATAAAAGCACCCTTCGTGGAGAGAAAAACATGAGCCACCTTTTATGTATTAAAATTTATTTCCATTTTAACTTTAGATGATAATAGAAGTCTCCTTTGCAACTTTATGAATAGAAGGGGAAACTCCCATGCCGATGGAAACTTTATCTAAGCCAATCGGAATGCCCGTGTCCATACCATGAATGCCTAAAAAATGGTATATAATTAAATATAAAGTTAAAAAAAAAAAAAAAGTTAAGAGAATGAATATACAGGTTTATATAATTACTCCAAATAATTATTTATTTACTGTCTTTTTCAATAATTACCTAGACAGCAGCTCCAATATATATGTATGTGGGTGTGTAACTATAAGACATTAGTATCTTTTATACACTTTAGTATTATAAATAATAGTGTAAAATAAATATTAAGATCTCTTTTTTTTAACTGATGTTTTAAGATTATTCGTTAAAATTCGTAGAGAGAAAGTTTGTAATTTCTTTTTGCCAGCAATTATGAAGGAGGAAAAGATGGGATATTTTTTAGTTGAAAATTCCATATAATTAAATGGATTGACACAGGAGAATTGATTGACGAAAACAAAATTCTTCTACTAGTGAGTAAAATGGTCTGTTTGGATGGTTTGTTTTTCATTAATATATGTATGATATCTATTTTATATCAGTATCTGATTTGTTTGGTCGGTTTAAGAGTAAAATTATCTTTTTTTTTTTTGAGTATATGTTTTTTGACAAATAGTATATTTGAAAATGACAAAAAAGATGGAGCCAAAATGATAGAAAGATGACGAAACAATTAGACTAAAGGTCTATTTGTTTGTTGGAAGATTACAGATACAAACACTTTTTTTTTTCAAACTTTTTTCCAAATAAATTTTTTATAAAGAATTAGATATAGATAAAAAGAAGTTGACAGTTCTCATTCAAAGATCAAATATAAATAAAATATAAATATAAATAGGACATATTTACATATATCATTTTGAAAAAAATACAGATACGGATGAAAAACAGACTATCCAAACAAATCCTAAATCTTATAAAAGCCTTAACATAATCCAACATAGATGAAAACAAAGGAAAAAAAAAAAAAGAAAAACAATAAATACATAAAATCCACTTATTTTAAAATATTACTGAAAAACAATATTAATAAACTTTTTAATCTTCAATCAAACTAGATTCGCAAAAATGAACTACAACATAGAATCATGATACCGATTTGAATAAATAGAACCGATTAAAGATTGAGAATGATTGACCTGAAAATACTAATGTAGTAACATGGATTTGCACATTAATGATGGATAAGAAAGGAAAAACAAAAGATTTTAAGGAAGAGTTGCTGCCCCATGTACTAGGGCTTTTTCAGGGAGTAGGAGCAGGAGGGAGCGAATAATTTTGCATTTGTATTTTTTTATTTTTTTTTAATTTATCCTCTTATCATATTGTGGTATGTAATTAATGTTTTAGATTAATAAGTTGAAAAAAAAAACCATTACAATAACATGCAGGCGTGACAAAAATCACGTCTTTGGGCTAGAGATGGATGAGGATGATAGTGATACCCATCAATTCTGCTTTATCGCCCCCGTCGGCATGTGCTTGTACGAATATATAAAATTGACCTCACCTTAGGGCCTTCTCAGATACGTACCTTCCATAAATTTTTTTCTTTTTTTTTTGCTATTTTTTGTATAATTGATGGCAACGTTTCATGATGGCATATTATTTGTCCATTCTCTTCTTACTTCACACGCATGTATATATAAATTGTAAACCCAAATTATCTTAACAATCTATGCGTAGATTGGGTCGTCTAAAGTATGTCCACGAAATCCTTTATGTTTTTGTATAATTGATGGCAACATTTCATGAAAGAAGTACTCTATAAAAAATTTAATGATATGTTATATTTTCTATATTTGCAAACAAAGCAAATTTTGCTAGTACTACAAAATATTCTATAAATTCCAAGCACAAGGGCTATAGTTATGTAAGAAAAATACATCAAAGAAGTTTAAACCTATCAAATCTTGAAACTTAAATTTTAAATATATAAAAAAAAAAATGATTGAATCAATCTATATTTTCTAAGTGAGCTTTATGGATATAAAAGATATGTTTTACAAAAAAAGATGATTTTTGTCGAAGTTAATTTCCTTATTTTGAAGATTTTATCTCACATTAAGTACAAAGCCTAGGAAAATGATCTGCTCTAGTTACTATTCGCATTTCTCAAATTTTGTATAAAGCTAATGTGATTTCAATTTGCTTACCGCAAACCGTAAGTGCTCTTAATGATCCTATCTACTCTTAAAATAGATCAAGTAATCATTAATGAAGACCATGATAAACCAATATAAATAATTTTTGAACAATTCATTCATGAAGTCTATAAAGGCTAGTGGAGAGTTGGTAAGTCCAAAAGAGCATCACAAGAAACTCATAATGCACATAACATGATTTAAAGGGAGTATTCTAAATATCTTCATGCTTAATATTCAGAAGTTGTGACAAAACCTTATAACGATCTTAAAGAAAATTTGTGTAATTGATCAAACCTATCATTAATTCTATAGACAGGATACTTATCCTTAATTGTTACTCGATTCAATTAACAATAGTTTATGCATAAGGCCATACTTTCATCTTTCTTCTTTACAAATTGAACCAAGGTTCTCCATGGCAAACCACTTAGTCTAATGGAGCATTCATCCTATAACTCCTATAACTAATTTCTTAATTTAGCAAAATTTATTGGTGTCATATAATATAGAGTTTTAGATATTAGTGCAATAACTAGCATCAAATGTATATAGAACTTGAGCTTCTTTCTCAGTTACTCTTCCATTTTGTCATTTATATTTGTAATTTCCGTAATTGTGTACTAGTACATTTTGTTTAGAGTTAGACACTTCAAGGTACGGGATAATAATTAGGACACTAATGGAAGTGTTGTTGTTATTAAAAGGAATTCCTTACAAGTTACCATGATTGGGGTATCATGCAAGGCATAGGCAATTTAATTTAGTAAGTATAAAACATGAAAAACAAAATATAACATAGTATAAAGAAAATAATATAATATAAGTTATCATGTTTTTGTAATAAAGTACATGTTATGATTGAATAAAACAAACAATGGCAAAAACAAAACAAAATAGAAAAATTAAAGAACACATAAGATTTTACGTGGAAACCCTTGCGAGAAAAACCACGGGCAGAAGAGAGAGCAAATCCACTAGTGTTGAAGAAGGAAATTATAAAGGATGTGTGTAAGTGACAACTAATCTCACCAAAACTTATTAACCCTAAAAAAAACTCACAAACCCAAATATTTTTTGTGTAAGCCGACTCAAAGGTCGATATTCAAAGAGTCACAATTTTACACAATAAACTGACCAAAGGCCGGTAGCTTACTTAAATATGCTGGCGGCTTTGAGTTGGCTTTCAACATCCCCAACTCTCGAATAAAATTCCGAATTGATGATTAAACCAAGGTTGGCCCCAAGGCCAGTAGTGTACAGAACATCGGTCAGTAGCTTACAATTTTAGGCTAGCGGCTTTAAGCCAGCATTCTCAACGTACAAAATTAAGAACTTTAAAGCTGGCTTCAAGGCTAGTAGTGTTGACAATGTAGGCAAGCGGGGTACCTTCAAAAGCTGGTAATGTACATGAATTTGGGTCACACACATCAACAATCTCCACCGTGACATAAATTCATAAGCAAAATAACAAAATCCAATCTTCATCACATACATCAAATCATTCTCCTTCTCTTCCATAAACCCTAAAGGGGAACAATCAGCAATCAACACTAACCAAGTCCAGATAGTACTTAAACTTGGCTAAAGGAAGTATCTTGGTCATCATATCAGTAAGGTTATCCTTAGTACTAACCTTGCTACAGCAATATCACCATCAGCAATAACATCATGAAAGAAATGAAACATGACAACAATGTGCTTCATCCTCTCATGATACATTTGATCCTTAGTGAGGTAAATTGTACTCTAACTATCACAAAAGACTGTTGCAGTCTTCAAGTTATCACTGATTTCACCAAATAACCCTTTTAACCAAATTGCTTCCTTAAAAGCTTCTATAATGGCCATGTATTCAGCTTCAGTTATGGATAAAGCAACTATAGCTTACAAAGTGGCTTTTCAATTGATATCGCAACCATCAAGTGTAAAAATATAACCTATGAGAGATCTTTCCTTATCCAAATCTCTAACAAAATCAGAATCCACAAAACAAATAATTGCATCTCTAGTTCTACTAAACTGTAGAGAAAGATTAGCAGTACCTCTTAAGTATTTGAAAATCTACTGAACTGCTCTCCTGTGTTCTTTACCAAGATTTACCATATACGTGCTAACAACACTAACATCATATGACAAATGTGGACGAATATAGACTATTGCATACATAAGAGATCCTACAACACTATTATAAGGAACTCTTGACATATATTTAACTTCATCATCTGATTATGGAGATAAAACAAAAAAAAAGTCTGAATGTGCTGCTAAAGGTGTACTGATAGGCTTAACATTCATCATATTAATCCTACAAAGAATCTTCTCAAAGTATGCCTTCTAACTGAGATGCAATGTACCTGCTTCTCTATCCCTCAAAATTTTCATTCTAAGTATCTTCTTTACTACTCCCAAGTCTTTCATTTTAAACTCTCTGCTCAACTGATTTTTTAACCTTTTCAATCTCTCTTCTATCATTGGCTACAATTAATATGTCATCAACATATAAGAGTAGATATACCAAAAACCCATCTTTACTTTTCTTGAAATACGGACAACTATTAAAATTACTTCTCCTAAAATCATGAGAAGTAATAAATGAGTCAAACCTCTTATACCATTACTTGGGTGATTGCTTCAAGCCATAAAGTGATGTCTTCAACATGCAAACATGATCCTCCTTTCCTGAGACCACAAAGCCCTCTGGTGTTGCATGTAAATATCTTTATCAAGCTCTCTATATAAGAAAGTTGTCTTCACATCCAACTGTTCAAGCTCAAGATCTTGCAATGCTACAATACCAAGTAATGCTCTAATAAAGCTATGTTTTGCAACAAGAGAAAACACATCAGTGAAATCAATACTTGGTATCTTACTGTATCCCTTTGCAACAAGTTTTTCCTTGTATATAGGTTCATCAACACCTAATGTTCCATCTTTCTTCTTGAAAACCCATTTATATCGAACAATCTTCTTCCCGTTGGGAAATTTCACTAAATCTCAAGTGCCATTCTTATAAAGGGATTCCATCTCCTGTTGCACTGCAATCATCCAATTATTAAAATCATCATAATTCACAGCTTCTAAGTAAGTAGATGGTTCATGATCTGAATCAACATCCTCTACCACATTAAGTGCATAAGCTACAAGATCTGCCTTTGTATATCTCTAAAGAGGCTTAACTTCTCTCCTAGGTCTGTCTCTAGCATTGGAATACTGCTCCTATGGTAGTGTAAAGATAGAACTACCATGTGTCTGTAATCTAGGCTGAGAAGTAGTTTATAATGTAGAACCTGAATCAATCTAAAACTCTATCTGCATGCTTGATTTCTATTGTACTTTATCAGATGAAGTGTTAGAAAACAAGTTAGATAGCATAGTTGTCTCATAAAAAATTATATTTCTACTAACAATGACTTTCTTCAATTCAAGACACCACAATTTATATCCCTTGGCACCAGGTTTAAATCCAAGGAATGTGCACTTCATAGATCTTGGCTCAAGCTTCCCATTATCCACATGAGCATATGTAGGACAGCAAAAAATTTTCAACTCAAAATAATCAGCAGGAGTACCAGACCATACCTCTGGTGGAGTCTTCTGCTCAATAGCTATAGATGAAGACTTGTTAATCAAATAACATGTTGTAGAAGCTGCTTCAGCCCATAATGATTTTGGTAACTGAGCATTAGAAAGCATGCACCTGACTTTCTCTATAATGGTACTGTTCATCCATTCCGCTACCCTATTTTGTTGAGGTGTACCAAGAACTGTTAGATGCCTCACAATTTCCTCTAACTTTCATAGAACATTGAAATAATTAGAGTAGAATTCAAGACCATTATACGTGCGAAGACGTTTTACCTGCTTCCCAATTTGTTTCTCAATCATTATCTTCCACTGTTTAAATATGGGTAAAACATCACTTTTCTGTTTTAAGAAGAATACCTAAACTCTTCTGGAGAAATCATCTATAATTGTTAGCATGTAGATAGCACCTCCAGTTGAAGCACTCTAGACAACCCTCAAAGATTAAAATGGATAAAATCCAAAATACCCTTTATATTATAAGTACCTGTGGTGAATTTAACTATCTTCTACTTCCCAAAAACACACTGTTCATAGAACTTCAACTTATTAATGCCCCCACCCATCAAAAAGTTCTCTCCTACTTAATTCAGCCATACCGGCTTCACTCATATGCCCTAGTCGCATATGCTATAGTCTAGTAGCATTCTCATCTGATAGAGAAGAAGAAGTGATAGCTGCATCACTTGCAATAATAGAACCCTATAAAACATATAAGTTAGCAGTCTTTTTCATCTCCTTCATCACCACAAGAGATCCTTTACTGATCTTTACAACTTCACCTTCACCAGTGTATTTTTTAGTATCAAGAGTACTCAACGAAATTAAATTTCTCTTCAAGTCGAGAAAATGTCTCACATCTCCAAGTGTTCTGACAACACCATCAAACATCTTGATCTTTATAGTGCCAATGCCTGCAATCCTGTAAGAAGCATTATTTCCTAATAGGACAACACCTTTGGAAACATTTTCATATGTTGAAAACCAATCCCTATTGGGATACATATGAAAAGTACAATTATAATCCAGAATCTATCCCTCACTGGTCTAAGGATCATCATTAGAAGCTACAAAAAGTTCACCACCACTGTGGTCTTCAACTACATTAGCTTCAACAATTTTTTCTAGTTGTTTCCCCTTTTGATTTTCAGCAGTTCTCTCATTCTTATTCTACAATTTATAACATTCTGATTTAATGTATCATTTCTTCTTGCAATACCTGCAGATCTTATCTATATTTGAAGACTTTGACTTCCCCTTGAATTACCAAAATTGCATCCTTGACTCTTACCGCGAGAAACAAGATCTTCTGCTTTTAGGCTTGGATCCAATTACCATGTGTTTTATCTTCTCAAAAGACGCCAAAGCATCGTCTACCTCTTCCATGGTAAGAGAATCTCCACTATACAGAATTATGTCTCTAAAATTCAAATATGAAAGAGGTAGTGAACACAACAAAATTAAAGCCAAATCATTCTCATCATCTTTAACCTCTAAAGTTTCCAAATCGGAAACAATTTCTTTAAAACAGTCAAGTGATCTTCTAGAGGCCACCTTCTGTCACCTTCTATGAGTATAATCACAACTTCAAATGTAATTTACTAGCCAAACTCTTCCCCATACACAGCTACTTTAATTTTAACCATAACCCAATAATTGTCTTCTCCTTCAACACATCTTGTAAAATCTAATTCGATAAATGAAGATGAATTTGAGAAAGGGCTTTACGATCCTTATGCAATTTTTCTTCCGATGACCAAGACGTAGGCATCTTGTCAAACCCTAACAATGCATCATCCAAATCCATCTATGCTAACAGCGCTTGCATCTTAACCTACCATAAAGAAAATCTCGTGCTTCGATCTAACAAAGGAATACCATACTTGACTGTTGCCATTGTAGAGAAGACACAAGACAACAAACCTTTAGCTCTAATACCACTTGTTATGATCAAATAAAACGAACAATGGCAAAAAAAAAAAAAAAATAGAAAAACCACGAAAAATCACGAGCAATGGAGAGAGCGAATCGACTAGTGTTGAAGAAGGAAACTACAAAGGATGTGTGTAAGTGATAACTAATCTCACCAAAACTCATTAACCTTAAAAACAACTCACAAACCCATATATTTTTCGTGTAAACTGACTCAAAAGTTGGCATTTGAAGAGTCACAATTTTACATTGTACGCCGGCCAAAGGTTGGCGGCTTACTTAAGTACTCCGGTAGCGTACACCAAGGAAGGCCAGTGACTTTCAGCCGGCCTTCAACATCCCCAACTTTCGAAAAAAAAATTCGAATTGACGATAAAACCAAGACCGATAATGTACAAAACATAGGCCAACAACTTACAATTTTAGGCTGGCGGCTTTAAGCCACCATTCACAATGCATAGAATCAAAAACTTTAAAGCTGGCTTCAAAGCTGGTGTTGTTGACTATGCAAGTAGGCAGTGTACCTTCAAAAACTAGCGGTGTACATGAATTTGGGTTACACACATCAACAGTACAATAAAATATTTCTTTTTTCTCTTTTCTTTTTTTTTTATTGTATATTGTTTTTTGTATATAAGTGCTATATTAAAATAACGATTTTGATCATTGTATTGCTATGATATTGTATAATTATTTTAACCATGTTTTTGGATACCATCATCTTACCACTACTAATCCTGCTACAATGTTATTTCACGATTAGAACTATTATGTTATCACTTTCATTGTTAACTCTAACAAGCTATATAGTATCATTGCAATGATAGTGACATATATTAGCTTATTAATGGTAGTAATAGTAATGATTGAGTAGCAATTATGTGACATGATATTAGTAATGATGATTTCGTTTGATGAAAGTACCAGTAATGCAACATTGAAATGATTGTGTAATAAAGTTACAATAATAATTATTGCATTGTGGTGTATTTTAGTAGGTTTGCTGTATGAGGTTTTTGAATTGTTAATAATTGTGGTAAAGGTAATGTATTAATGGTTTTATAAAGAGAAATAATGTATCATAATAGCAATATGTAGTGATAATGTTGGTGACTTAGAGCAACTACTATACTAAAGGTGACGATGGTGGTGAGAGTTGTTGTTGTGGTTATGACAACAAGATGGAGGTAGGTCAAGGTAATAATAGTAAATTAGTGATAGTAGTGGTGTCAATGGTAATTGTAAGATATGGTGTTGATTGAAAATAAGTATCATTCTAGGGTTTTGGTTAACAATCCCAATATTTTTCACATGCCAATGCTAGCAGCAATAATAATGAGATTCATTCAAAATTATAGGTAAAGTTTAGTCTATAATATGAAACTTATTTATAAAATCAAATGATTTTACAATAGGTTTTATCTTATGATACCTTTAAAAGATTGCAAATCTAAGGTGAACTAATGTTTTAAAAAGAGAGAACATTTTTATAAGAGTTGCCCAAAAAATAAAAGAAAAGAATAAATGATATTATAAAAGGACATGTCAATAGAGGTAGATGTTATTCCTTAACTCAAATACAGTCTGAGTATTTTTTATGGTTTGGATTAGAAATTTATAAAGTATATGCATTGGACAATTGAATACCATATACTTTCCTAATTCCATTTTGACCAGATGTGAATTTTAAAAAAAAATGAAAGACAAAATAAAAGATCTTCAAATTAGCTTATTTTAGAGTCAAGATAGTTTAACTATATTCTTTTATGTATTTATTTCATGATTGATTAGGAATAAAAAATGTTTCCGTTATTAGATTATTTTATGTCTATAAATTGGCTTTGCTTGTTATTAACAATTAAGTGATGAATAAATATAATTTTTTGGTTTTGTGAGTATATCTCACCTCAACTTAACTTCATTAAAGCTTTTTTTATTTGTTTCTTTTATATGTCAAGATAATTTAATTTCTTTATTTTTCCTTTTTCTTCAACGATGATTCTTACTAGGTCTTAGTCCATCTGCGCACAACTTAATTTTAGCCTTTTGGCATTCTATGTTATCATGCATATTAATACTTTTATTATTCCAACAATCAATATTACTACATTATTCTTGGTTTGTATCTCTTGTTTTGAACATAGTGATATAATGCTGAAAATTGGGCTTTATTTCTCATGAAATATATGTATATGTGTGTATATATTATAATCACCACACTAAGTCCTAGATTATGTTCTATTCATATTAAACCATAGACACTTGGCACATGGGCTTTGTTAAGTAACAAATCAAAGAGTAAAGCAATGTGAGGTTTCTGTACCAAAATGGTACGGAGTAAAAAAAAATATTATGGAAGTAGACTAGTGAAGGCACTATCAAGAAAAATCCTTCATATTTGCACTAAAGGCTCTCTTAAGGACAATGCTTCATTATAAATCATGATTTGCATTGAAGGCACTGTAATGAACGATGAATTCTCTACAATACCGAAGGAACTTTTATAAAAAGTGCCTTTATTGTAAAACCTACAATGCCATTGCTATTTTTTGTAAAATAACCCAATTAAGATATATTTGAACATCATCACTCCACAACTCTATTCTACAAGTGAAAGCAGCACTCCATTAGAAACAATAAGCCTTCTCTAAACACATATCAGCTCAGCTCCATCATCATCAACTGTAAAATATCAAAAAATGTAAATTCTTTGAACTAGATATCATCCACAAATAAAATCAAGTCCATTACAATTGGAATCCATAATACATTTTTGAAGGTGGTAAAATACAACAATATGGAAAAATAATACACTATAAACTACCGTCGCCTTTTACCCCTCCTCTAAAGACCACAAACAATCCTTAAAGGAATAGAGCTCTAATTACATTTTATAGGTGCTATCCCTTCCTCTTGAGCTTTTGGTGGACTAAAATCAAGTGGCTTAAGTGGGCTAGACTTGGTAGGGTGCCTAAACTGTGATAGTTGTGTCAATCCCTTACCTATGTCCTAGTCATCAACTTCTCACCTCTTATGTGGTATTGACAAAGTTGGCATAGAAGAGGTACCACACTCATAATACGGAGTGTAGTACGAGCAAGATCATGAAGCTAAAGAATGTGGCACTAAAGAACTACTGTGATGTCTACCCATAACTCCAAACAAAGTATGGGCTATAAATGGAGGTCGTTGAAGACGTTGGTAATCTTCCTCCTCGGTCTCCTCATCACCCTCATCACCAATCTTCTCACATACTGTCTCCATGAATTGCTGAAAGTTCACAATTGTTCTCACCTTCACCTTCCCAATTGAGAGCCCTGTCATACTGCAGCCATAATTTTCATTCACAATATTGCCATTTACATAGATGATAAACCTTATGTAGTTAGTCATTTCAAACCTAAAGATATCAAACTACTAATGTTGGATGGTAATTCTTGCAAATTAATCCATGTAAAATATCTTCCACATTTACACATTGACACTACACTCCCTGGAACCATTACTTTTCACTAATAGAGACCATGCTTAAACCTTTAAAACATTTTACAAATCACCTTTTAAGCAACCACAAATTTTAAAAGAGAACACATAGATTGACTAATGTAACCATACAATAATCACCAATAGCTTATACATAAATTCTGTTGCAGGAAACACTACAACATCGATGTTAATGCCTGAGTTTTTATTAAACTTAAATATAATGTGTACCACTAATCTTTAGTGCATGTTAGCTGGTTAATAATAGTTTAAAAGTGAATTGTATAAATATAAAACACCAAATATTAATTGAAAATTTATTCTGATGGGTTTTAGAATCTAAACTTTGTCTTTGATTATGTTATCTTTGAATAATCAATGTTTTGTCTATAAAATAATTAATATTTATCAGATATCATAATTTTTTTATAGCATGCACGTAAAATTCTTTGAAAACAGTGTAAAAGCTCTTCCAAAGTCTGTTTTACCGTAAGTATATTGATGAACCAAGGTTGGTTACAATCTTGTTTTGATGAGAAAATATATTGCACAAATACTCCACAAATTAGTTAAGCTATATTTAATAAGCAAAACTTGTTTTTAATATGTTTAAGCTTTATTATGCATATATATGTTTGTGTGTTATATATGTGTTGTATATGTGTTGTTCTTTGTAGATTGTGTAGGAACATATTCATATGCGTCGGTCTTGATTTTGGCCTTCCTTGAGGGTTCAACGAGCTCATGCATTTGAGGCAGCACAAGCTTAAGTCTTAAGCTCGACAGGATCAAAGATGCACAAATTTAGTGGCAGGTCACGTCGAAGGCTATGCTCGACAAGCACAGACTTGGTCAAAGGGTAAATTGAGGTATGAGGAGTTTAGGGCGCGACTAGTTTGGGACGCGACAGTTTAAAAAATAGCCATTTCAGACTTTCAAATTCAATCGTTAGAGGTTCTTTTTGGGAAAATGGCTATCTTTGTAAAACTGCTATATATATAGTGTTTTGTGGTGTTTTTTACAAGAGAGTAGAGCTTAATAGGATGAGATTAATGTGAAAATACTCTCTCATTTTTATGTTTGCATTTATTAAGTGAATAGTGTCATAGTGAGATTAGTGAGTTAATATTGTAAGGCACTATTCACATGTTTTGCTTAAGTGTTTTAGTGAAGTCCTTTTTTCTTTGAGGTAATAGGTGAAGTCATCATGTTTTGAGGTACTTATGTGAAGTCCTACATGTGTGTAGGCATTGGTAAAATCCTATTGACGAGGCATTTATGAAGTCTTCGTATTGAGGTAATGTGAAGTCATCTGTTGTGAGGTATTGTTGTAAAGTCCTCTTTATGAGGCATTTGTTTTGTGTTGAATGAAGTATAAAGTCCTCTTTAAGTGAGGGAAATTGTGGACTATAGAGACTAAAGGGTATTCAAACTCCACGTTAAATTTGGTATAATATTCCTCCTTCCCTTATCTCTTTGTTATTATTATTGTAATTGTGCATAAAAGGATAAAAGAGATAATAGTTGATTAAATGAGCTTAAAATTAGTTTAAAAACCTGCCTTATAACTTCTTCTTCCGCTTCCACATATGCTTATGTGTGTAATAACTTAGTGGTGCATGGGTTTTTACATAAGGGAGGGCATACTTAACTAATTTTCAAAAAGTTTTCTTCATTAATAGTGAAATAACATTTTCAAGCCAAGCTTATCTTAACCTTTCTTACTTGCAAAAGAAGCAGCTGTAATTTGAAAATTTACAATAGCTGGACATTAGTAACTCCATAAGATAAGTATAGAAGATTTTAAAATTCTACTATACTGATATAATTTAATATAAGTAGTAATAAACACCTTTTATCAAACATAAAAATAGATAAACATAAGTTTCTTTTGTTGTCACTTTTCTTTGAAACCCTCATCTTCATTTTTACTTATGTTGACAACTAAAACATAAGTCATATTTTCAAACTCTTACTTTCAACATTAGAAAATCTTTAAGAAATTACATTTCAAACACTAGTCCTGATATTTTTGAAGGAGAAGTAAAGTAATCGTACGGAACACATTCACCAAACTACAATAAGTTTTATTTGTGAAGTTTTAGTAAGTTCTTTCTATCAAAAACCTTAGTGTGCTCACGTATTTTACTATATAAAAGTAAAACACTAATTTTAACAGGTATACTAAGCTAATGAACTAAAATGGAACTTACTAGGGACTAATAAGGACATGCATATACTTACTCTGTAACTTCATTCATGTTTAAGAGTTATAACGTAACTCTTAATAAACAAGCATAATTTTACTTAACAAATATAAATGTGACAGTTCATGAAGTAGAACCTAGAAAAAATACATAAATCATTCATAAGTGAATTTCTGGTTATAGGAAAGATTGATAAACTTAAGTTTAACTAATAGATTGCTAATTATAGTTATGTTACAAGTAGTTATGTTAAGTTCTTCTCTACCCGCGCTTTAATATGTGTTTTAGATTAAAGTTAGTTTATAAAGAGGAATAAACTGAGTTTGTTATTTTTGAGTGTAAAGGAAATTGTGGCCAAGTTACGCTTACGATAGAAGTTAAGCATAATCGAGGGGAAGTGTTTTTGGCCATAGCTTCAACCACAACTGTGATCACACTCATGGTCTAAACTATGACTTTCACATGTAACCATGATTCTTTATCCTATCTAACCGCAGTCATTGTAGCACTAGCGATTCAAAAATATGACTTTTTCTTAAGATTTCTTGAACCTAAATCTTCAAATTCATTTTATTTTTAGGTATACTGCCCCGAACCTCAAGGAACACTATCTCTTTAACCCCTTTCCACCAACTGGCTAGCGAAACTGATGTTTTTGTAGTGCCTTATAATTCCTTAAGGACAAACAAACTAAAAAAAGTTAAGACATGATTCTATGACACCTAGGCAATAATTGGAATTCTTGTTAGTTACATTTAGTAAGGTGTATTTAATTTTTCTTATGGGATCTACAAATCAAGATTCAAACTTCTTAATAGATTATCATGACAACTAAACATGATGCATAGATAAGTAACTCTGATCTTATCACATTATTTGCGTTTGTAGAATAGTGCAAGGATTAACTGTAATGATAATTGATTGTGTATGGAGATGGAAACAATGCATGATGTATGGTGATTGAATGAATGATAAACTCTAATATTATAGGTGATGGTCAATGGTGTGAAGTGAACTGTGAAGTATGTGTTGTATTATCTGAGACTTAGGTGATCATTGAATAAAAAGATGTAATCACATTCAACTAACAATCTAAATAGGCATGTATTGCACGACAGCTTAACTTGCATTTGCATGGTGTTCATGTCACATATTAGCACCCTGGCCATAGGATAATGCAGAGTTATATCTAATGAATCTAGTTTAGATTACCCCTAAGCTGTCAACCCTCCAGGAACTAAGTAGGCACCGAAGGACATCGCTTGTACGAGAGTTGATATTGAGGTAGCTAATACTTATTGGAGTTTCTAAGTTTCAAGGTGAAGTTGAGATTATATTCCTTATATGTATATAAATAATAAACAAGTTTGAAAATAATTTCTCTTTCCTTAGTTCTTTGTCTTCCTTAGACATGAATTAGTAGAGTTGGTCCTTCACCCCCAAGAGAGGGTATAAATCTCCATTGGTTTGGATTTCGATCATCCAAACTATGCATGTTCCATATAGTTGATTATTGCATTTTATATGTTTGTTAATTAAACTTGCTTGACATTGTTGTAATGTGTTAATATCA
Source organism: Combretum micranthum (assembly GCA_024138025.1). NCBI lineage: Eukaryota > Viridiplantae > Streptophyta > Magnoliopsida > Myrtales > Combretaceae > Combretum > Combretum micranthum. The sequence continues at coordinate 2,652 of JAMXBD010003772.1, read as the reverse complement.
GGTTTTAATTGAGCTATTGTTCACTCGCACTCCTATAAACTTATTTGATTACAATAAAGTAATCCATACCCAAGAGTAGAGCAAATATGGGTTAGCAAGGAAGTCGAGACTTAGATTAAAGAAATAGAATAGAGTTTTGTGTAAAGAATAATCCAAAGACAATGTTTGTATGGTTTAAATGTAATAGTTAAGACTTAATATAAGTGGTATGTAATGTTATTCTTGTATGTGATCTATATGTATGCAATGTATTTTTTCTACTAAATAATCTTTCGATCATGTTATAAATGTCCACATCACAAGGGCATTCTAGTTGTACAATACTTATGTGTATTTCTAGAAGCCTCATATGGTCAAATACAAATATCTGCAACTCTAGTTTGTTATATGATGCATTGATACTCCCAAGACAGCCTGTGGGAGTACGACATCAACCTCTAAAACACACTAGTCCAAGCAAAATCAAACATGCAATAATGTCAAATAGTTAGCCTTAAAATAGAGTACAATAACAAGAAGAAAACAAAAAACAAAGGGAGCACATTACCTGAGATCAGGGTGCACCCTTAATTGTGTAAAGGAGGATTTTGGTGGTGTCAAAGGAGTTCTTCAAGATGGTGGTTGAGAGAGGGTTTAGAAGGTGATAGAAATGACAAAATGGGAAGAGGATGGTGTTGGTTAGCTTATTATTAGGAGTGAGCTTAAAAAACCAACTGAACCAAGTTAAACCAAACCGAAAATATGGTTTTTTAAACAATTTGGTTTAAAAAATTCTTAATATGAACCAATCCATAAATTTATATTTGGTTTAAAGGGGTAAATCGAATCAATCCATAAAAACCAAACCAAACCGTTTTACATAATATACAAATATTTTACTTATAATTATATATTTTATTATGATAATTCATTAAAAGTCATATATGTTCTTATGATACTTTTATGATATTTATTATATGATAAATATTGATTAATAATAACTTGTTCCTTCTTTTAAATTGTTTTTTGATTTCAAGATATATTTCTTTATTGGTAATTTAATGTTGTTTTTTATTAATTGTTTGAACTCTATGGAGTATGGATTTTGTTATTTAGTTATATATCTTATTATGTATTAATTTTTATTGTATATTTTGTTAGTAGACTTCTATTCAAAAATGACTTTTATTGGTACATGATTTTTTTTTTTGGCCGAATTTGTTAGTAGATAGTTGGCTCAATTATTTTTTAAAAGATTATAGATTATATTTTACTATATATTAGTTAGCAAGTATACCATATTAGTAACTAAATGATTTTATTATGAGTAATTATAGATTATGAATGTAATGAATTTATAAAGTATTTTGTTCATATTTATAATATGAACTTTATAGTATGATTTCAATATTTGAATATCTACACAAATGTAAAATATTTAAACTAAGCTTTTTTTATTAGAATTTTGACTTAATCCGTAATTGAAATCGAATCAAATCGTTATTTAATAGTTTAGAAAATTTCTAATCCAAACAAAACCATTATTTAACGGTTTGGTTTATGAAAAAGAAAGAACCAAACCATAAATTATGGTTTCGTTTTGTTTTAGTAAAGACCAGACCAAACCGATCCACGTTCACTCCTACTTATTATTATTATTATAAGCAGTGGAGGCACCGTAAAAAACAACTCCTTCACTAACCTACTTCTATAGTATTTTTTTTCTCTCCATAAATTTACTTTTTCATTTTATTTAATTTTTTTAATTTATAAGCTAATAACTTTGATTATCCTAATTCTTAAAATTAATTTCTTAGGACATCACTGTAAATCATTTTCTTTCTATAATTTCAACCATCCATAAAAATTAAGATAAAATCAATAAAAAGGGTCAATATTCACTAGTAGAAAAGTAGGTAGGGGAGCGAAAATTAAGAGGCGAATTTCGCCTCTTAAAGTATCTGAGGCGAAATTCGCCTCACTTAAACAAAAGAGGCGAATTTCGCCTCATCCTAGTCAGCTGATGAGGCGAAATTCGCCGCTGACTAGGACGATGAGGCGAAATTCGCCTCAGTAGCCTAGTCAGCGGCGAATTTCGCCTCATCAGCTGACTAGGATGAGGCGAAATTCGCCTCATACTCACAAGGATGAGGCGAAATTCGCCTCTGTTTTTAAGGCGAAATTCGCCTCATCTTCCCCCTATATATACCCTCCGCCCGCACTCCCACCTCTCCCATTCTCTCTCTCTCGCACATCACACACACACACCTCGCTCCAGCGCGCGCGCACGACACACCCTCGCTCCTGCACGCACGCACACACACACCGAAACCCCCCTCCCCCCCCCCCCCCCCCCCCCCCCCCCCCCCCCCCCACACCACACACACACACACACATACACACACCACACCCACACCCACACACACACCCACACCCCGACCGACCCACCCACCCACACACACACTCACTCACTCACAGACACACTCACTTGCCCACACACACACACACTAGCTCACTGACGTGCACACCCACCCATAAGCACACATACACTCACGCACACACATCAGGAAAAAAAAAATATTTTCGATTACGTAAATTTAATTATACGGTAAGTTTTTATTCTTAATTTAATTCTTGTAGTATTTTTATTTTAAGTAAAATAATTTTTGATTG
>JAMXBD010003771.1:0-103126 GCA_024138025.1 Combretum micranthum | reverse complement strand
TTATTCTAAGTGATATGTATGACCAATTTAGTTTAGGGAATTTCCAATTCGACATTAATTCATTTCAAAGCGATCAAGCAATAATTACCACACATAGCAATACATACATAGAAAACAATTATATCAATCACAAATCGGGTTCCGATATACTTATCGTTCATTAATCGCACATAACAATTCACATACATAATTCCCATGATATCCCACATGCATATGAATTTTTTTTTCCTAACATCTAGTACTCTATTCTACAAGCACATGCATGAATACATAAACGTAAAGGAAACTCACTCATCCATAGCGATCTTCTATCAATCGAAGTATACTCGAGAAAGAGAAGATATTGGCCCACGTCACCTAAATAAAAGAAATACCCGAAATGAGTATTTCATCCAGATCTACTTAAATTTCTAACTCTATCTTATTAGGTTTGTCAAAATTCATATGAATGGAAATTCCAACTTAAAATGGTCATAACTTGCCCATTTTAACTCAAAATTTCGCATATTATATACTGTTTTCTACCTACTCAAAAAGATCGATCGTTTCTAAGGTTATTTTTATTCAAAAGAAGCCATTTGGGTCTTGGAACAGTAACACTGACGTACAGAGTCATCATGAAAATTTTAGATTTCAAAACTCATGTTTTCAAACTTTTCTTCATCCAAAAAATCCTTATACTAAAATATAATATATTATATATAGTTGGAAAATCCTTTGAATATGTATATATTGACTCATATCATAAGCATGAATTTAGCAAAGTAGTCTCAACAATTATTTTTGTAAAACAAGGTGTTCTAAAAGTTAGAAAAGTAATGCTTTGAAAATTTTTATTTTAGCTTTGTTGGAAAAGTTCTTGGATTATTATAAGTGTTTTCTTTTTTAACTTTATCTATCCTTTGAAAACAATTCAAATTTTCAAAATAATTTTAGTCTTTTAATATTCCTACAACTTCATTTTTTGGATTTAAAAGTGTAGTATCTAAATGTTTTCTTGATAGTGACAAAAATTTCTTAAAGTTCACTTGTTCTTAGTTTTTCCTAAAGTAAGTTTTAATATGTAATAATGATTTCCTAGTTGTTCACTGATTTTATTCGCTACGAGAAATTTATTTTCTTAAAAGAGAACTTCTTGATGATCTTGCTAAACTTGTATTTCCTTAGTACTTTTAGTTTTGATGAACTTTTCACCAAATAGTTTAAAGAAACTTTTGCTAAGCAAGAATTTGAAATCTCAAGTTTCTAAAGAAAACTTTTCCATTTTATCATCTTTGAAAGGAGTATATGTGAAATTTAATTTATGCATCTTTTGTTAAAACTCTAATGTACCATTGTTTACTAAGACTTGTTATGAGTTTACTTAAATTTTTGGAAAAGATTTGTGAAGTAAAACTCTTAGCTTTTAATGAAAATCCTTTCTTTAAGTAACCAAAGTTTATTTTTTAAAAGAGTTCATAAAAATTATTCTTCATATTTTTGTTGAGACAATATCAATATGTCTATGCATAAACATGAATATGTAGTTATGAGAAATATAATCAATATAACATTATAAGATAAAATAAGTGCATAAGAGCATAATAGTAAGGTCAAATATTGAAAACCTTAGCTTCATCAAGGTATCCCAAGACTAAGAATAGACTAGCTCCAAAAGAAAAGAAAAGAAAGAAAATTGTTTTGACTTGAAGGATAAGTCTAAGACTAGAAAGACTAGTCTTAATAATTTGCATGAAACAAGTAAATAAATTGCAAAACATGAAAATAAGTAAATAACAAGTGAGCTTATATGCTCTAAAGGATATATATAGGTACATAAATATATTTAGTTAGATATAAATAAGAAGTTAGCAAAATAACAACAATAATAACATAATGGAAAATATAAACATGAACTAAAAAAGAAACATAAACATATTGTTGCTTCTTTAACTCTCATGAGTCTAAGAAACATATATTAAGCTCATGCTAAGTTATATGAACATAATGAGTATATGTAAGAAGTTTTACCTAAGGTTATGTGTATGTTGAAGAGGAAAGGAAGTGGTTGTAGTATTATGCGGGAAATGGTTTTGTGGAGAGAAAAGAAAATTTGAGAGAGAGAGTTTTGGGTAGTAAATTTGTGAGCGGATGAAGTGTGAAAGAAATGAAAGAGGAGAAGGGTATTTATAGGGAAAGTTGTAGAGAAATTATAGTTAATTAAATAAATGAAAAAGAAAAGAAAATTGATGGCATGAAAGAAAAGAGTAATTTAAAATTAATTTTTGAAGAAAAGTGTAACAGAAGTTTAGTAATATGCGATGTAAATTTTTATAGGGAAAGAAAATTATAGAAATAGGTTATAGGTAGTAAGAATAGGTAGTAGAAAAAGTAGAGATAGATGAATAGTAGAAAAATATTATAAATAGTAGACTAAACAATTAATATACCGGTAGTAAAAAAAAAAAAAGCATAAACGGCCTGTATATGATATTTTTGAAATCCTCATATTTTTACGAGTCTAATGGTATTGTTAGAATATTTTCACTATCCGGTGTATCATGGCACGATTTCGAAAATTGATTTCTTTCAGATCCGAAAAACACTAGAAATTTGCGAATCTGATATTTTTAAGCTTCCCTATATTATTATGAACTATTATCCATAATTATCTCAATTTCGTTGTTTATGATTGAAGAACACGGGATTGCCGGATCTAGATTCATGGGATTGCTGAATCTAGATTCACTAGATTTAACATAAAACTAGGTTAACTTTAGGGTTCTAGTTTGACCTTCGGTTTTTGGGTTTACTATATTACAAAAAATCTAGAGGCTTACAACCTACCCCCCTTAAAGAAAGTTTTTCCTCAAAACTTGACTATCGTACCTGACTCTTTGAATAGATCCAAAGGACTTTGACATATTTATCTCCTTATTCCGCAGCTTTTGGACTTTACGATCCAAGTTTGCATTGGTGTTCCTTGTAAGTGAGGTTCTCCTTTAGCGATACTGGCACCAATTCCACTACTTGATGTGGATCGGTTACATGCTTACGCAAGATGGACACATGGAACACATTGTGCACTCTGACAGGTTTGATGGCAAGCCTAGGTGATAAGCTAAATCTTAACTCGTTCAAGCACTTCGAAATTTCGATGTATCATGGGCTTAAATTTTTGTGTAAGTACTCGATGTATACTCTTGATTAGATTTATCGTAAATACAATGGTCCCACCTGAAATTCTAGAGCTTGCTTTTTCTAATATACCCAGCTTTTATATCTATCTTGGGCCTCTTTCATCTTTTTTCGGATTATTCTTACTTTGTTTGCTACATCTTGCACCAAATTGGTCCAATAGCAAGCTTTTCCATATCATCCAATACAGAGGCGACTTACAGCGTGTTTGTACAAAGCTTCATATGGCAGCATTTGTATGGTAGAGTGTTAGTTGTTGTTATAAACAAACTCTATTAGCGGCAAATGACATCCCAGCTTCCTTTGAATTCCATAACATAAGCATGCAACATGTCCTCTAGGGTTTGGATTGTCCGTTCCGATTGTCCATCGTTTGGGGGTGATAAGCTGTGCTAAAATGTAACTTTGTCCCCATACACTTTTGTAAACTTATACAAAATTTAGATACAAATCTAAGGTTTCGATCTGACACAATGCCGGTGGGTCCTCCATGCAAACGTACTATTTCCTTTATGTTTTGCTTGGCTAGCTTGTCCATCGAGTGCATGTTGATTGGTATGAAGTGAGCTAATTTGGTCAGACGATCTACCATGACCCATGTGTCATATCCTACGATGTTTTGGTAATCTACATACGAAATCCATCGAGATTTGATCTTACTTCCACTCAGGTATCGGCAAAGGCTTTAGCAGTCCTCCTGGCCTTTGATGTTCCACCTTTACTTGTTGACAAGTCAGGCACTTCATCACATAATCAGCTACATCCCATTTCATCCCATTCCACCAAAAGTGCCTTCAAGATCTCGATACATCTTAGTCTCTCCCAAGTGTACTGTGTATCCTAAGTTATGAGCTTCACTCATAATTTCTCTTCTCACTTCCTTATAATCGGCACACATAACCTTCCTTTCATTCTCACCACATCGTTCATCCACGGTGAAGTCAGTATACTTCTCTACTTGTGCTTCCCATTTGATCATTTATATCACTTCATCATACCGTTGGGCTTCTTTAATCTTTCCATGAGGGTTGGTTCCATCACCAGATTAGATATTTCCACCTCCACATCTTGTTTGATGAACTCGATACTCAACCTTTCGAATTCTCTTATCATCTCTTTTTGATTGGTTAATAGAGCTATAACTTCCTGTGATTCTTTCGACTCAAGGCATCAGCGACGGCATTGACCTTACCTAGGCAATAATTGAAAGGTCATAGTCCTTTATGAGCTCAACCATCTCCGTTGTCGCATATTCAACTCCTTCTGAGTGAATAGGTACTTGAGGCTCTTGCGATCCATATATATTTCGCATCTCTGTCCATACAAATGATGCCTCCATATCTTGAGTGTGCAAAAACAATAGCAGCTAGCTCCAAGTCATGTGTCGGATAATTTTTCTCGTGCGGTCTAACTGTAGCAAAGCATAAGCAATCACTTTTCCTTCTTGCATTAGCACACACCTAAGACCATTTCTTGATGCGTCGCTATGCACCATGTATGGCTTCTCAGGGTTTGGCAAAACGAGTATCGTGGATATAATCTTTTGCCTGAACTCTTGGAAACTCCTTTCTCTTTTATCGATCTAGATGAACTTCTCATTCTTTGAGTAAGTTGTGTCAAGGGCTTGGTTATGGTCGAGAAATTCTTTACGAACTTTCGATAATAGCCAGCTAGACCAAGAAAGCTTCTTACTTCATTCACCGTCTTCGGTTGTTTCCACTCATCACTGCTTTAATCTTTTCAAGGTCAACTGATCTGCCATCTCCTAAAACAACATGTCCTAAAAAGGATATATTATCCAACCAAAAGTCGCACTTTGACAATTTAGCGTATAACTTATGTTCTCTTAACGTTCTGAAGCGCATACGAAGGTGTTCTTCATGTTGTTCCCGTGTGGTTGAGTAGACCAAATGTTATCGATGAAAACTATAACGCACTTATCCAACAAGGGCTTATAGATTCGATTCATCAGATCTATGAAAGCGGTTGGTGCATTTGTTAAACCAAAAGACATCACTAAGAACTCGTAGTGTCCATAACGAGTCCGAAATGCGTCTTTGGTAAATCCTCCGGCTTTACTCTTAACTAGTGGTATCTGGACCTTAGGTCGATGTAGGAAAACACACTTGCTCTTTGCAATTGATCAAATAGGCCATCGATCCGTGGAAATTGGTACTTATTCTTGATTGTAACCTTATTCAACTCCTGGTAATCAATACATAACCTCATAAACCAATCGTTTTTCTTAATGAACGAAACCGTGCTCCCCATGGCGATACACTTAGGCGAATAAATCCTTGATCCAAAAGCTCTGTAATTGCTTCTTGAGTTCCTTCAACTCTATAGTGCCATGTGGTATGGAGCTTTCGATATTGATTCGGTATTTGGCATCAAGCTAATCTCAAAATCGATCTCCCTCTTTGGCTGTAATCAAGCAATTCCTCGGCAAAACAATAGGAAACTCATTGACTATTGGTATATCCTCCACTTTTGGTCCTTTCGCTTTCTTCTTCTATGGTATTGATTTGTCGGTCGATCTCCTCCTTCATCCGTCACTAACTCGAGCGAACTTAATCCTTGCTCCTTAAGATAGCAGATCTCCTTTGAACTCAATATCCTTCCCATTTATATCCTTAAAGTTCACTTTCTTCTCTAGACAATCTACCGTGGCTTTAACACCGGTCATCCAACTCATGCCGAGAATCACTTCATACTTGCTCATCTCCAACACAATCAAGTCACTTTCTTATGGTGTCCTTGGATCTCTAAGGGACATTCTTTTAGCATCTCTCGGGTGGTTACGACACACCTGTGGGTGTTTTTATCTTGAAGCTGGTAGTGGTGGTGACTATAGGTAAACCGATCTTCTTAGTAAGGTTGGGGTGATAAATGAAGGTAGCTCTAGTATCAAACAAGGCATAAGTAGTCTCACCAGCTACTTATATATTTTCTGCATTCAACACACACTAGTTACTAATTATGCCATACTGCACTTATTTAAGATCTTTAAGTTGGAGAGACTGGGATTCTATTGCTACAGGTTCGATAATGTAAAAAGATACTATAAACAAACAAGTCACATGATCTGTACACCCCTTTACCTATACTTGAGCCTTAGGTAGAATTATCCATGGATTTTGTTTTAGTTTACCTAGGTCCAAAGAGGTCATGATTTTGTGTCTATATTGTTGACAGATTCTGTAGAATGGCTCATTTATTCCCTGTCATAAAACTGACGATACAACTCATATTGTTAACTTGTTCTTTCAGGAAGTTGTACGCTTACATGGAGTTCCTAGAAGTATGTTTCTAATAGGGATGCAAAATTTTTGAGTCACTTCTGAGGGTTTTATGGGCCAAAATGGGAACCAAGTTGTTGTTTTCAACTACTTGTATCCATAGATAGATGGGCAAACATAATTCGTTAATAGGATTTTCTTAATTGTTAAGAGCTTTAATTAAAAAGAAGTGAAAGGATTGGGAAGCGATGTTTTCCATATGTGGAGTTTGCATATAATAGGGCTGTTCATTCACAATAAATTTTCGCCTTTTGAACTTGTGTATGGATTTAATCCACCGACTCCTCTTGATTTACTTCCATTACCTGCAGATGAACACCAGTTTAGATGGGAACGAAAGGCCAAATTAGTCAAGCAAATGCATGAAAAGGTTCGCAACACATTGAGCGATGAATGGAGCAATATGCTAGGCAAGCAATAAATGGCTTAAGAAGATCGTTTTCGAACTAGGTGATTGGGTGTGGGTGCACATGTGCAAGAGAGATTCCACAATAGTGGCGTTCTAAGTTGCAACTGCGAGGAGATGGTCCTTTTCAAGTTGTTGCACAAATCAATGATAATGCTTATAAGCTGATTTCCAGGTGAGTATAACGTAGTGCGACTTTCAATGTATCTAATTTATCTCCTTTTGATGTAGGGGATGCTAATTCGAGGATGAATCCTTTTGAGGAGAGGGGGAATGGTGAAGCAACATCCAAGGATGCTATACATTCCAGTTGGATCGGTCAAGCAAGCTAAAGCCAAAAGATGAGGGAGGTGTTAGGAGCATTCGTTGAAGAAACATGGAGGAAACAAGCTTGCATGAGATTTCATCACGATCTGTCATTAGGTGATGTTTGGACATGTAAATGTTATACAAGCTTTGGAGATTCTCAACAAAATCAAATTGGAATTGTGCTTGTAGGAGACCAACGTTGGCCCTATACTGCCGACGTTCCATCGCAACACCGCCAACGTATGTTGTCGACATATGTTATGCGCAAGAATTATTTAAGACTTTTCAGTTTTGTTATTTAAGACTTTTCGGTTTTATTATTTAAGACTTTTCAGTTTCAATATTTATGACTTTTCAGTTTCATTTTTTGAGACTTTTGAGTTTCTTTTGTTTGTTATATATTTGGTTTTGGTTTTTGTATGGACAATTAACTTTTGAATGAATATTATTTGAGAGAGTTTTTCTCTTTGGGTTCCATTACGAACTTGTGAACATCAAGATTTAATCTTGTGGTGTTCATTTCAATTCTGCACCTTTGTTCAGGTTTGAAATACAACTTAGGGTAAAGGTTTCCATTTTTTATATCTTTGGTTCAAGTTTGAAATACAACTTTGGGTCAAGATTCGCTTTAGCTTTGATTTAGCATTCCTGAAAGCATTGTTCGCGTACTCTTGCTGGGTTCTAGGTTTAATATACCTGGAGTTTGCATCACTTCGATAATGCTTGCCTCGACATTTCTAGCATGTGATATCCACCTTGGTTACTTCCTTCTGATTGCTTCCACTTCCCTTGAAACTCCAAAAGGTCTTAAATCTCTTATTCTTGAATCAATAACTCGATCCTTCATAAGGTTTCCTTCCAAACACAAACACTTTCCTCTCTAGAGCTTTTGTCTTCATCTTTTTGGCTCCTTCTATTATTCGAGTCCTTTCCACTAGTTCCTAAAGCTTCTGATATCAAACTCCACCAAACGAATCCTCAGGTCCTCATCTAATCCACTCAAGAAAACTTGTCTTTTTAACTCATCGCTATGCTTATAAGATTCAAAGCATACTATAATAAGCGACTAAACTCGTTTTCATACTGCTCGATGGTTCCCCCTTTGAGAAATATGCAAGAAGTCAGCAATGTACTGAACTCCGAGATCCCTGGAAAATAGTTATGTAAGAATCTTCTCAAAACATATCCCAAGTAACTGGAGCGGCAATTCTTGGTTCTTTGATTCCCACCATACTCGGGCATTAAATTTCAATAGGCATGTCCCAAAACTGACTGTTAAATGGTGGGATGCTTCATAAGCATCAAACGATCTCTCGACTTGGGCCAACCAGTCTTCCGCTTCATCTGGTTTTCCGAAGGCTCCATCGAAGTAGTGTTACTTTTGATGAAGTCAGGGAGCATGTTTTTGTAGGATCTCGCCAGTAGCGGCGATGGAAATGGCATGGTTCGTCGGGTGCTTCCACTATGGCTTCAAGAGCATTTTGAGGTAGAGTAGGAGCTGAAATTTTGATTTTATTACTGAATCAAAATAGTCGACAATTGGTTCATCTCGAGGGCGATAGCAAAGTCATTTTGTTGGTTTAAGGCAGGAACAGGGTTATTCTCCGATTGGTTCTGCGGAGGTACTCCTTATTCAACTGGTATTTTGTTGGTGTCATGCCCCAACGGGTACCCTAAACGTGATAGTCCGCCACACTCAATATTAAAGCTTAAGTGTGACAACCTTAGTCAATCCCAAAAGCTTTTATATTAAGTGTAAGGCGTACTTTCACAACTTTAGAGAACTATATATGGAATTATGAAGCTTAAGGAGATATAGAAACATATTAAGAAAAGAGGATTCAATAAACATTTATTCATATCAATGGTTTTACAAATTTAGGGACATTTCTCCCAAGATCACTATTCTATTACAAGATATTTGTACATTTTCTCTAATACTAAACTTCATCTAATATTTCTTTATCTAAAAGGAATTACCTGTCCGCAGGGTCTTCGTGGCCTTAACCATAAGTAGGGAAACTGCAAAAGATATCTATTGGGGTATAAGCTAATGGGCTTAGTGAGAACTATTTCCATAAATAACTCCTTGTAACAAGATTTCAAACAAGTTGATTAAACAAACAAATATAATGCCACAAACACGTGGGCAAACAAGCATATAGTTTTCCGGGAACTATATGTTGAATGGATTTGCGCCCTCCATTCAGGGTTTGGTGATACTGAACCTCAAAACAAGTAGCTCTAGTTAAAAATTTTTAAGCTTGTGAGCACTCATCGCCAAACATTTCGAATCTACTTGATTTGACCTTGCTTTCGGATCTTCCACCAAGCATTTTCCTTATGCCACCAAGCAATCGCTTTCGAATCTCCCGTCAAGTGTTGCTTTCGACATGAGCTTACTATCCTTCTCACCTAAGGATAATAAACCAAAATGCAATGTGACTCACTTCATGGTATGCATGAATTCATTTTTTTATAAAGTCATAGCATAATTATTTTTGGAATTTAAGGCGATCAAGGAATTTCACACAAATCAAATGCTATACTAAAACAAACATTTAAAACATTTCCGGCTCCGATATTCTTAAAATTCTGTCGAAGAATTATTTCACATACATATCGATTTATCTTTTCCTAACTCTAATGCAACTAATTTACAAGCACAACAAGTATAGCATTTAATGGAAATAAACTCACGATGCCATATCGACTATTCCTTTAAGCGGATGAGTCGTTCACACACTCCACTTAATCGTAATAATTCTCGGGGTAAAGGAATCCTTCCTCGGGGTCACTTAGCCAAAGAAAATACCCATAATGAGTATTCCTTGATGATTTTCTTGAAATTTGACAAAACAATGTCAAAAGAACGTTAAAATTCGTATAAAGAAATGTTCTAACTTAAAATGGTCATAACTTGGTCATTTTAACTTGGAATTGAGCATATAATATACCGATTTCTACCTACTCGAAAAGATCTATCCATTTCTAAAACTATTTTTGTCAAAATACACCATTTAGGCCCCGAAACACTAGCGACAAAATTCACCACGAATTTTCTAACATGAAACAACTTTGGTTCAAGAAATCAAAATTTGTTTGATAAATACTTAGTTATCTATATAGTTGAAAAATTCTTTTTTTATAACTATATAACTCATTTTCAAGCATGCTCAAGTGTTTTGTTGCCCAATTATTTTTCTTGAGTAAAACAATGTCGGGTTGAAGTTTTTAGAAAGGATAGTTTTCAAATTTGTTTTTGTAAATTTCTTGAAATGAATACTTTGTTTCCTTTTGTTTTCTAAAAAACGCTTTATGTTGGTTTCATTATTTTTCCTAAGTAACTTTTTGGAAGTAAAATTTTTTCCTTTTCTAAGTTTTCTACACTTGTACTATTTTAGAAAATGCACTATTCTTCCTATTTAGTTTTCTTGCACAATTTCCTTTGTCTATTTGTTTACAAAAATTTTTATTTGAAAATTTCTCATTCTTTTCTTCTATATTGTTCATCGAAATCATTCATTCATAAGAGTTTATTTTTCTTGACAAAACAAGTGGAATAATATGTGACTTATGAACTTTTTGTAGTAGGTAGTTTCTAAAATCTTAATAGTTTTTTTTTTCTTGTAACTTGAAAAGAGGTAACTTTATTTTTGTTTTCAAACTATAGACTTTCTTCTTTACATAAACTTATTTCTAAGTGTCAAAATTCTTCCTTTAATTATTTTAGAAATTGGAATTTTTGGACAACAATATAAATGAGCATGATTTATAAGACTAATAGTTAAACAAAATAACATAAAGCATAAATAATAAAGTCAAGTAGTAGAGTCCTAGCTTTTTCAAGGCTCCCGGGACTAAGAAGTAGACTAGTCCCAAAATGAAAGAAAGAAAAAAACTTATTTTGACTTGATGAGGATAAGTCTAAGACTAGAGACTAGTCTTAAAATAACAACGAATAAATAATAAATAAATTGCAAGTGAGCTTATATGCTCTAAAGAATATGTATATATATAGATAGTAGTACTTAGATATAGTAGCAATAAAAACAAAAATAATAACATAAACATAAATGGATTTGCATGAACAAGAACAATATATGAACATAATGTAGCTTCCATAACTTGTAGTCTTTGGAAACTCACACTATGGTCATGTAAAGTTACTGACATGAAGAAGAAGAAAACGATATGAAGTGGTTACCTAAAGAAGACTTTGATATGGTTATGTGGTTATGGTTTTGGTTTATTGGTAGGAGTTGTTGTGAAATTTTTGAGAGAGTTTTGGGATGGTATTTTGAGAGAGTTTTGAGAGGAAATTTTGGAAGAGTTTTTGTATGAATTTGTGAGTAGTGAATGTGTGAAAGAAGTGAAAGAGGGGGGGTATTTATAGGAAAATGTAGAGTGATTTTTATGTGATTTTAAATAAATAAAAATTGAAACAAAAATGAGGGGAGAGAGGGACATGGGGCGCCAGCCATGCTTGTATGTGAGAGAGGGAGTGATTTAATTTTTGCTTTTTATTAAATAAAAGATGTAATATATAAGGTAGATGTGAAATAAAGTTATGGGAAAGGTAAAAAGTAAGGATTATAGGTTATGGAGTGTGTAAGAATAGGTGTAAGAAAAAGTAGAGATAAAAGAATAGTATAGAATAGTAATGAATAGTGTAATGTAAGATAGATATGACTAATAAAGTACCGGTAGTAAGAAAATACGCGTATAATAGCTATATCTGTTATTTTTAGCTACCGAAAAATTTTAAAATTGATATTTTTGAAAACCATATATTTTTACGAGTCTAACAGTGTATTCGGAATATTTTTACTATTCCGGGCTTCCGGACACGCTTTTCGAGAACTGTGTCCGATCGGGTTCGAAGGACACTCGAATTTCACAAAACTGATATTTTTATAAAACCTATGGTTATTATGAACTATTCTAGCTAATTATCTCAACTTCGTTTTCTAGGGCCAAAGAATACAGCAATGCCGGACTTAATTGGTTACGGTAAATTAGGGTTTTGTTGACCTTCTAGGGTTTCGTTTGACTTCCGATTTAGGGTTTTATGCTAAACCGATTCCAAAAATTTGGGGGTTTACAGTTGGAATCTCGTTGCTCTCTATTCCTATGTTTTCTTGGACGGTTGTTTAATCATTTAGACTACGTAAGCTTTAGTTTTCTTTTATACACTCTATACTAACATATACGGAAATCTCAAATGTAAGGATCATAAATGTAAACCCCTAAATTTTCGGAATCGGTTTAGCACAAAACCCTAACCGGAAGTCAAACGAAACCCTAAAGGTCAACGAAACCCTAGTTTACCGTATCAATCTAAGTCCGGCATTGCCGTTTTCTTTGGCCCGGAAAAACGAAGTTGGGTTAAGAAGCTCAAATAGACCGTAATAACCATAGGTTTTATAAAAGTTTCAGTTTCGCGAAATTCGGGTGTCCTTCGAACCCGATCGGACGCAGTTCTCGAAAAACGTGTCCGGAAGCCCGGACTAGTAAAAATATTCCGAATATACCGTTAGACTCGTAAAAATATAAGTTTTCCAAAAATATCAATTTCATAATTTTTCGGTAAGTAAAAATAACAGATATAGCTATTATACGCGTATTTTCTTACTACCGGTACTTTAATTGTCATATCTACTTTACATTACACTATTCATTACTATTCTACACTATTCTTTTATCTCTACTTTTTCTTACACCTACTCTTACACTCTACATAACCTATTATCTTAACTTTTTACCTTTCCCATAACTTTATATCACATCTATCTTACTTATTACATCTTTTATTTAACAAAATACAAAAAATTAAATCACTCCCTCTCTCCTCTCAAAAGTGGCCGGCACATCTCTCTCTCTCTTCCCTCTCAATTTGTTTTAATTTACATTTATTTAAATCACACAAAAATTCCTCCTCAAAATCCTATAAATACCCCCTCATACCTTCACTTCTTTCACACCACTTCTATACTAAAATTACTCTCTCAAAATCTCTCTAGAATTTCTCTCCAAGAAGCTCTTCAAGAAGTTCTCTTTAGGCTCATCTCCTTTAGGTAAAAGTTCTTCAAGAAGTCTCCATGTTCATCTACTTAGTATGAGCTTAGTGTATGTTTTCTAAAACCATGAAGGTTAAGAAAGCAACATTAGATTCATACTTTGTTTTTGTTCATAATATCAATTTCTTTATGT
The DNA here is from genome assembly GCA_024138025.1 of Combretum micranthum. Taxonomy (NCBI): domain Eukaryota; kingdom Viridiplantae; phylum Streptophyta; class Magnoliopsida; order Myrtales; family Combretaceae; genus Combretum; species Combretum micranthum. The sequence continues at coordinate 89,722 of JAMXBD010003771.1, read as the reverse complement.
TCCTTTATGTTCCTTATATTTCCTTTATGTTCTTCATATTTCTTTTATGTTCATAACTATCTACTATATCTAAATAACTATATACATATTCTTTAGAGCATATAAGCTCATAATCTTGCAATTTATTTACCTTTCATGCAATTTATTTACTTCAATGCAATTTATTATTTCAAGTTGTTTATAAGACTAGTCTCTAGTCTTAGACTTGTCCTAATCAAGTCAAAACAAGTTTTTCTTCTTTCATTTTATTTCTTTATGGGACTAGTTTATTTCTTAGTCCCGGGAGCCTTGAAAAAGCTAAGACTCCAATACTTGATTTTATTATTTATGCTTTATGTTACTTTGTTTATTATTATTCTCATAATCATGTTCATTTAGAATGTTGTCCAAAAGTTTTGTTCTCTAAAAGATAATGAAATAAAAGAAGACTTTTTGTCACTTAGGAATAAGTTTATGTGAAACATAAAAATATAAGATAACAAAAATAAACTCCTTCATTTTCAAGTTACAAAAAAGGAATTCACTATGAATTTAGAAACTATTTTTACTTAAAAGCTAGTTAAATCTTTGTTACTTTACTTTGCTTTTCAAAAGAAAATATTTTGTTGACAAAAATGGTTCTTTTCATAAAGAAAATAAGATGGATGACTTAGGAAATTTCTAAGTAAAGACCTTTGCAAACTAAATAGGCAAAGAAAATTTATGGTTTGAAAAGAATAAAATTTTCACTTTTCAAAGTTACAAGAAAAAGTTAATAAGATTATAGAAATTAGTTTTTCTACAAAAAGTCCTTAATTGTTCCACTTTGTTTTTATAAGGAAATCAAAATTTTCATGCATGAGTAATTGTTTTTGGAAATGGGAGACATGAGAAAAAGAATGAGAAATATCAAGTAAAGATTTTTGCCAAAACAAGTAAACAAAGGAATTTACACAAGAAAATAAGGAAAAGCATATTTTCTAGAAAAACTTCAAAAAATATTATTAGTGTAACTTAGAAAGTAGAAAAATTTTATTTTCGAAAAGTCACTTAGAAAAAGATAAATAAAACCAACATAAAACGTTTTTAGGAAATAAAGAAAACAAGGTATTTATTTCAAGGAAATTCACGAAAACAATTTTCGAAAAGCTTCAACCCGACATTGTTTTACTTAAGAAAAATAATTTGGACAAAAACACTTGAGCATGCTTAAGTATGAGTTATATAGTTATAAAAAGAGAATTTCTCAACCATATAGATAACTAAGTATTTATCAAACAAATTTTGATTTCTTGAACCAAAGTTGTTTTTACTTGAAAATCCGTGGTGAATTTTGTCACCAGTTTTTCGGAGCCTATATGGCTTTGTTTGTGGGAAATAATTTTAGAAATGGGTAGATCTTTTCGAGTAGATAGAAATCGGTATATTATATGCGCGATTCCGAGTTAAAATGACCAAGTTATGGCCATTTTAAGTTGGAACATTCTTCCATACGAACTTTGACGTTCTTTGACATTGTTTTGTCAAAATTCAAGAAAATCTTCAAGAAAAACTCATTATGGGTATTTTCTTTGGTTAGGTGAACCCGAGGAAGGATTTCTTCACCCCGAGAACTATTACGGTTTAGTGGATTGTGTGAACGACTCATCCGCTTAGAAGAAGTAGACGTCAATGGCATCGTGAGTTATTTCCCGTTATTTTCATACTCTTGATTGTGCTTGTAAAATTAGTTGCACTAGAATTTAAGAAAAATAAAATGGAAGTGTATGATAATATGTTGAAAGAATACTAAGTATATCGAAATTCGACTTGTTTGTAATAAAGTTGTATGTGAATTAGTATTTTGAAGTGTTTGAAATTGATTGATCACTTGAAGGAATTTAAACGTAATTAACTAGACCTTAACTAAAGAAATTATTCATGCACTCCATATGTTGAGTCACATTGCATTCACTACTATACAATTGGTGGGACAAGTGTATAATAGTGGTGGTAGACAGAACCGGTATATCATGTAAGTGGCGAGTAGGAGCCGGTAAGAACTACAAAAGTGATGGCTAGTAGGAGCCTGTAATAAACTACAAGTTTTTGATGGCTAGTAGGAGCCTGTAATAAACTACAAGTTTTGATGGCTAGTAGGAGCCGGTAATAAACTACAAGTTTTTGATGGCGTATAGGAGCCGGTAAGATCTATAAAATTGTTTTTAAAAGTGGTGGCCGTAATTGGCCTGAATCCCCAACCCCGAATGAAGGGCGTAAATTCATTCAACATATGATTCCCGGAAAGTCATATGTCTTGTATGCTCACGTGGTTGAACATTTCATATGTTTGAATAATAAACTTGATTGATAATTTTTCCTTGAGTATGAATTTTGGGAATTACTCACTAAGCCTATTAGCTTATACCCCGATAGCTACCTTTTGCAGTTCCTTACTATGGTTAAGGCCACGTGGACCATGTGGGCAGGTAACCCCTTTGAACTTTGAAATCTGAATAAAGTATAGCTTAGTATTAGCATGTTATAAATTGGTAATTTAGGGAGTTGTCTTAAGTTTGTAAAGTTTATACCATGGACAAATAATTGGTGTGATTCTTCTTTTCTTAATATGTTTTTATATCTCCTTAAGCTTCATCATTCCATATATGGTCCTCCAAAATTGTGAAAGTAAGCCTTACACTTAATATAAAACTTTTGGAAATGACTAAGGTTGTCATACTTAAGCTTTAATATTGAGTGTGGCGGACTGTCACGTTTAGGGTACCCGTTGGGGCGTGACAGTAAATCAAAACACAAAACTTATGGGAATAAATTTGCAAAATAGAAATTAACAGAAGTTTTAATAAGAAATCAAGAAATGTAAATTCATATTACAAAGAAATCACAAGGTAAGAAATCAAAATCAGGAATTTTACTCACAAAAAGAGATCATATAAATGCCATAAAAACAAAACAAATGGATCACATTATTAAGAAATCATTAGGTCACTTGTTGTCCTTTAAACACTTAACTACCTCTTTTAATTAGTTTCGATTTAATAAGTAAGGCATTACGTCTTAGGTGAACACGGTGCTTTCTTCTCATCGTGGCTCCCTTACTTCTTTTCTCGATCTTTCCATTCAGAGTTGAGGGAATCTGAGGTTGGTTTTGGCATTTTCCCATTTCCGATTTCTTGAAAGAACATCCTTGCTTTCGATCCTTTGATGGTGCCTATGAGACTCGTTTCCATCATTACCTAAGATTGATTGCATAGTCTTTTTATGTAGGCATATTTTTCTTTTAGTTCCATTATAAAAAAAAAAAGCCGATTAACTTAATTTTCTTGCAATTTGCAACTTACAAACGTTGTGTTTTCTCTAGGCTTTAAAACGGTTTGGAAATCCACCTATTCTTTTAAGGGCATAACTAGTTCTAAGACCATCTATATGTCTTAGGCATGCTCATAAAACATATGGTCTCTCATATATCCCTTGTAAACCTGAGATTTTTAGTATAAATATAAATAAAAATAGATAGAAATATAAAATAGAAAATAGGTAGTTGATTTTGAACCTAATTAAGACTCTAGATTGAAACTAAAAGTAGTACCGGTCCGGTCTATGGTTTCGAATCTTAAAATAAAACTTTTAGATAGATAAAATATAATTTACAATAATAAGTATAAAAGCCGAAAAGTAAAAGCCTTAAACTAAAGATTTTATGTATACTATAGTATTCAGAATATTTAATATCGATAATATGCAAAATTTCATCTACAAACGTTATCGAATAAGTATTTATCATACGTGCCATTTGAACCCGAAAATTTTACTTTTTGCAAAAGTTCATATTTTTGCCCACTCCTTACATAGTTGTTGGTTATAAATTCATCTCTCTCTTTGTTTTTGTATTTCTATATGTCCTATCTTCCTTACATTTTTTTTTATTTCCATTTTCACATTCTTCATTCTTCTCAAAAATTTTGGAGCTTCTCTGTACGCAAACCACAGGTGAAAACTCTCAAAATAAATGATATATTTGTACCCGATTAGCTTGATAAACTATCCTAAAACTAAGATAATTGCATAACTTAAAAATATTATAATAATTTCTCTAACTAATAAAGCAATTTTTGTGCAAATGGGAGAGCTATTGTGGCTGAAGATCCCCAAAATATGCACAACCGAAATATGTAGGAATTTGAGTTGATCAAGCAACAAAAGGTCAAAGAAAATAATGTACAATCCAATAGTTATGTTCCAAATCAACAGCCCATTTAATGCATGATGAAATGCATCCCAACAAGCTAAAATTCAGTAGACAATTGTTCTTGTATACCCAAGTAGCAGCTGCCTCTCTCTTCTTCATAGACATACATATATATATATATATGACTCTTAATGAACAACAAACCAAAGCTCTTAAATTATACCAAAACAACAGCCAACAAACCAACTAAATTCGTCCAACAAAACTCCACAAAATATACAAGAAACACAACTCCATTACATAGTTCAAGCAACTTAATACAAGAAAAGGAACAAAGGAAAGGTAAGTGTAAATTTGTTTTTAGTTAGTTATATGTTAGAATTCTTGCTTAAACAATATTATTATAAACCCTAGGTTCAAATCCAGATCTTGAGGAGAATTTAACCTATTCCTGTCACACCCTAAAGGGTAGTCTAAACGTAACAGTCCGCCACAAGCTATATAAAACTTAGAAATTGTTACCACAACCGTTGCAAAGTCTCATACAGATGCAAAGTGTACCTTACGACAATAGAATACATGAATAGTGGCAATAAATAGTTTAATTTGACATACTATAAGCATCGGAATATAAACCATAAGTCCACATAATTAATTACAAAAGTTTCAAGGGCATTCCCCACAAAATAATATCAAGTTTAATAACAGTCTTCTGCAGTCATCCGATAAATAATAAGGTTCCCAATGGAAGTCTACACAAAATCGAACGTAAACTTCTAATGGAAACTCCTAATTTACCTACTCGATAGGATGCCTCGGCCTTAACCATATATAGGTATACTACAATAAGAAAAAGCTATGGGAGTGTAAGCTACACTAGCTTAGTGAGTGAATACTTCTATAAGGACATTTATAACAAATCAATCAATCAAGTTAATTATTTAATCGTATGGAATGCATCAACCACATGAACAAACAATCATATGATCAGTCGGAAATCATATGTGAACAGATTTATGCCCTCCATTCAGGATTAGCATATTAACGAATACTACGGTACTATCGTTGAATTAATAAGCCGTTTATGGGTCACAAATAACTAACTTATGTCGTTTATGGATCCCGATCAACCAACTTTTAGCCATTTAAGGATCACGGGTAACCAACATATGGTAATGCTCCATCCCCATCATGAAGCAATTATGTCTGTATTACTTTATCAATCCGAATAGTCATTAATACCAATTGCTTAGGTGATCAACAAATTTCTCAGACAATCACTCCTATAATACTCTAAACAAGCATAAGTTAATCATCCAATTCCAATATTCTTAATACCATTTCCAAACTCATCAATAAGCATACATAATCCCCATCATGCAATTCCATTTTATCTTTTGCCTTACAATCTAGTGCAACTATTTGCTACAATCACAAGCAAGAAATGAAATTAGGAAGTAATACTCACTTGGCCATTGGTCGCCGGTCTCTTAGTAATAGTAATCCGATGGTAATGAATCCTCAGGATCCAAGTCACCTAAATGAAAGAAATACCCAAATAAATATTTCAACTCATATCTAATTCAATTTATTTCATAAAAACTATTAAGTTCGTAATTCTCGTCATTAGGGGAAATTACAACTCAAAATGGTTATAACTTAGTCATTTTAACTCAAAATCTCACAAATTATATATCGATTCCTATCTACTTCGAAAGATATATCTAATTATAATATAATATCTAAATTTTGAAAATCATTAAGTCTCAAAAAGATCCAAACAGATCTGGTCAGTAACTGAATTCTAATTTTCAAAATTGTTTTTGTGAGGAATTATGATTTTTCTACTATCCATGCCAAATATGCATGCAATAACAAAAAATCACTATCATAAATGGTATGTTATGAGCTTCTTATATGCATATTCATGATGATCTTCTATTAGAAAATATTTTTGAAAATTTCTACTTCACAAGATATCATGAATACTTAACTTCATAAGTTCAAATTTGTGTTCTTGACCAACCACACTTGTTTTAGAGATTTTCCTTAATAAAATCTATTTATTCTTACTAAAATTAGGTCTTTACCATATCTACTCCTTAAGATCTTCATTTTTCAACATAAATCCTCATTTTACACATTGTAAACAAGTGTTTATATAGTAGTTATTTCTAAATTCGAATTTTGTAAAAATAGTTTTTGAGTAATTTTTTTGAGGAAAACTCATTTGATAGTTTAAAATATAAGGCCCCATTATTACTATCCCTAAGGACTTCATGTCCTTAATAAAACTTCCATTTTGAGTTTGACAATAGTTGTTTATATATCCTCTTTTCCTAGTTACGAATTTCATGTAACTATCCTAAGATTAAATTTTTCTATCTTGTAAATATTTCCTGTTTAACAAATTTCTCTTATTAGATCTACCATTAACTTATAAAAATCATTTCCTATTGTTACCTATTTCATACACTCTTCATTTTTCACATAAAAATCATGTTTTGGAGTTGAAAGATAGGTTTTCAAAATGCAACTCATTTTCCATCCGAATTTACAAAAGTTTATTTTTATAAAACCAAATTTATTCTTGAGCTTTTTGGCTCATCTTCATAAATATTCTAACTTTTAGAAGTAATAAAACACTCATTTACATAAGACAAAATATTTATGACCTTTCACTCATCCTAAACATAATAAATGCATGAGATCTACAATATCATTTAAGAGAATAAATGTTTAAAAGCTAGATCTAAGTGTAGTGATCATGTTAAATGCATGAAATGAAATATACTACTTACGACAATGATGTAGTATCAAGATTCCTACATGAAACTCATCACTATATGAACATATATCATGATTATGAGGAAAACACAAGCTTTAATCACAAGATCCACAACTTGTGATTGCTTGATCTTCATGTTCTAGTGGTTTCATGTCCCTAACATGAAGCTCATGAGGATTTTTATGAATCCACACATAAATGATCTAACCATTACATGTTTTGTGATAGAAAGGTTTAGATCTATACCTAGCAAGATTATAGAACAAGAGGAGTTGAAGAAAATAAAAGTGTATGAGTGTGTGTGTGTATGTGTGTGTGGTTCACAGCACAAGAGAGAAAAGAGAGAGAGAGCTTGTGAAATTTTGCAAAAGTGAAAATGAAGAAAGAGAATGAAGGCATAAAAGAATATATATAGGAAATTGAATTAGGGTTTGTGTGATTAAAATAAAGAAAGAAAAATAAAACAATTTGAGAGGAAAAGGGGAGGGTGTGCGCCCGCCATTGAGGAGAGGAGGGGGAGAGAAATAATTTTTGTACGAATTTTTCAAATTAAAAATGTAATAAAATATATTGGAAAAGTAGATGTAAGGAATGTGATGTAATAAGGTAAGGCTTATAAAGATGTAAGAGTAGGGGTATGATTTGTGAATGTGAGTAAAGTATGGGCTTGTATTTGCAAATAGTATTGAATAGAAGATTAGACAATTAAGTTATCTGTTATTAAATAAAATACGATATAAATGCTATAACTGTAATTTTTATAAATCGAAAAATTATAATAAATATATTTTTGAATTCCTTATTAAATTTCGTCCTTACTGAGTGTTCCATAATATTTTTCTAATTTTGAGTCCCAAGGCCTGGTTTTCCGGAACGAATCCCGGTTGGGTTCGAAACATATAATTTCTCGAAAACTGATCTTTTTATGTTTCGATATATTCTTTAGAAGTATAATCTATATTAACTTGCTCTCCAAAGATTTATGGTTTTATTCTCGGTGTAGCCGGACTTAGGGTTTCTAGGTTTCTTACTAACCTTGGCTATTCAAATTTAGGGTTTCGGTTTCTAATTCGGCTCTTGAAGTTAAGCTTCATTGCAAAGAAAACTGATGCTTACAAATACCGTATGTGATAGACTGCCACGTCTAAGGTACGCTTTGGGGCATAACAGGGCTAGTGGATTAGGGTCCTTGGGTTTTAGAAAAGGGGAAAAAGACTTTCTTTTAAGGTTTTACGACGTTGTACGATCTTATGTATCCAAATCTTATGCATATAAGAACTTTAGTTAGTTTTTAACAGTTTATGGTGTTTAATTTACCTCTTGCGCTAATGATGATTTAAATATATTAAATAAGTCTAATTTAATTACACTTTTAAATTTTTATTTCATATAAGTTCCCAATTTGAGGGTATAATCATAATTTTGCAAAATTAAAGCTCGTAACGACACTGTTTTTTGTTTTTTCTTTTTCATTTAAATAACTATTATCAAATTATAATTTAATTTATTTTGATATTTGAATTATTTTTTAATTTTCAAAATTTAGGTTTCCAATCTAGGGCTAGGTTGGGAATTTTGAAAAATTTAGCAATTTAAATCCATAAATAAATCTAATTAAATTTCATTGACTTCATTTAATTTTGATTTCTTATGATTGGTGTTTGGGTCATTTCACATTTTCTTTAACATCCAAACTTTATAAGCTAGTTACTAGGGTTTTCACTTCATATTTTGTTCTTTCATAAATCCATATTACACTACAATTATCAAGATGATTATAATATCAAATGAGATTATAACTTGATTTAGCCTTTTTCTTCATGTGAGTCGAGATATATATGCTCTCATTCATGTTCATGGTTTATTTTATTTGCTAATTTTCTTAATGAATTCTACTAGTTAATCATTTACTGAAGGATTTAGTGCCAACATGGAAACATTGTGATTACACCATGGTCAAAACCCTAATAATCTAAAAGTAGATTTTAGTTAAGTTTTTACTTTATTTTCTTTTTGGTATCTACTAAGATCATCGAGTTTAGGGTGATTTACCTAGGTTTGAGTTGAACGTGCTGATGGATCCCTCACCTATAGTTGTTACCACCACTTCTAGGAAAAGAATGAGATGATCAAGTTCGTGATTTTGAGAAATTTAAGTAGATTAAGATAGGTGGAGGGTTTCCTCAACTTTCAAGTAGATAACTTGAGTAATTTGGCCTTCCTAAGAGTTTAGCCATAGATAGTATGTATGTTTTTTCCCCTAGAAATACCTATAGAAGTATAGAGGAAAAGGGGAGCATTTCTTTGTAGTTTTGAAATTGAAATGAAGAGGAGAGATAAGGGGTTGTCACGACATGGGGTAGTTCACGGCTATAAGAAGGAAGTTAAGTGAAATTAAATTGATTTGAGTTAATTTGATAATGCTTTAATGTCTATCCATGATGATGTTTAATAACGAGCTTAGTTGAAGAGGAATAGGAAGTTACTTAGGTTAGTTGCCTCTTGGTAAAAATAAAGTGGTAACTTCAAAAATAAAAAGGCCATGTGTCACTTCAACATTTAATGCGTTGATTTTCCTTAGATTTTTCTATTTTTAGATAATTGTATAGATAATGGGTTTAATCAACGACATTGTCCCCTGGCCATTTTCGGCATACAATGTATGGGGAGATATTTGTTATGAGTTCATAATGATTCCTTAATGTATGTAAGACAAGGTAATGACTAGAGTAATCATTAATGTCAAAAACGAAAAATTTGTTGGTTATTGAGGAATTATATTAATATATTTCCCAAAACTTGGTCCCCAAGTATCCTATAATATTTTATCTGTCATTACAAATTAATATTTAATGTTTTATATTTTTGTGATTGAAAATTTTAGGGTTTGTACTTACCTGATCAAGGTTTTCTTAGAATATTTAGGCATAAAAGGAGAAATTTAGTATCTATCGTAAAATAAGAGTATTTATTGTAAAAATTAAGCTTCTAAGTTATTTGTAATGCTTCTTTTATAGTTTTAAATTGATAGGTAAGATTTTAGTCTTACACGATTAGGTAATACTATAGTTTTGATCTACGCAATTAGGATTTTAGGGCCTAAACTAATGTTTGTTGATTTATAACTTTATAATTATCTATTGTTGGTGCTTTTAGTTCTACAATATTATTTTTAGTCATTTCTTTAGATATTGACCTATTACATGGTCATATGGAGTACATTTTATAACTAATGTTTTGCCTCTCTATGGTCTAATAGACTATACATGTATTTTGTATATCCATGTGACACTATGCCTAATTATGATTCTAAATTATAGAAATTTCCTAGGGTTTACACTCATGGTTGACAAGATTTTTCGGTATCTATTAGACTCTTATGTTTATACATAACAAATTTCTAATTGATATAAATACTTTGACATAAAAAAAATAAATTTTTTAAAATACATTTTTCTTTTCTCCTAACATTTGTATGGGGAGTTTTTTTAATTTTTACTATTCACAAAAATTTAAACAAGAGTGCTCTTTCTCTGTGCATTTCTATAAACAAAGACTATTTATTTTTCTTTTTCTTTTTCTTTTTCTCTGTTTATATGGTAAATTTTTCTCAAAGCATGGAGTGAAAACCAAATTCATGTTTGAATTACAATAGAGATATTGATACAAATTCTTCTCTCCTAAATAAGATAGATTTGTATTTAAAAGAGGTTGGCAATAAGTTGTTTCACACAAGCTTTAGACATGCTATAAAAAAACATTAAAAGTTGTCCTTTAATTATTTTTAAAGTTAAGACAACACTGATATAATTTATCATGCATATATGTGTATATATGTAAAACAATAGGGGCGGACAAAAAAAAAAAAAAGAGCTATGTCATCAACAAAACCAAAACAAATAAACTCAAAAATTTATATTTAATTTGAAAGAGTAAACCAAACTTAATAAAAAAAGGAAGAAAATGAACCGATGATATGAAAAAGGATATATATTTCTTTTACAGATGTAGAGCTAATGGAATAACATATTATTAATACAATTTTATTTTTTTGTTATATATAAAGTTCACAGCCTCTTTTATTTTTTAGTGTAAATAGAAGATACTATCTATTTATTTGTAGTATCATTTATATATTTTTTTCATTTTGTATTACAAAATAACCCATTAGGTACACCTATTGTTAAATTCACATAAAACAGGTATCGACATAGTATTACTAGTAGGATATCTTCTTAGACAATCTATGAGATTGAGAAAAGCCAATAGATGCATTAATAACCTTAGAAGGTGTAAGCCCAAAAAAATTTCAGTAAATAATTTCAAGATGAACTTCGAAAATAAACCCTAAAAATCACTCCAAATTAAAACCGAATTTCAACTAGTCCAAAAACATGAACGAATTCAGAAATTTCTTAATCTTGAAAAAAATAAGAATCCTTAAAAACAAAGTAAGAACTCAACATACTTCAATTGTAAAACCACTACGTACGACAAACTCCATACGTAACTCCGACTTACAAAATCGAGAAGTATGGAACCCAAAAACAAATTATTAAAAAGTAAATAACGATTAACTTTCGGAAATGAAACCCAATTCAAGAATTCCGAAAACGTTAAAAGATATTAAATACTTACAAAAATGAAATGTAAAATAAATTTCTCAAATCAAATAAGTTGTATAAACATAAAATATCAGTTTTCAAATTGGCAAAGACCTAAACCGGAAAAATCACCCGGAAACCCTAAGTGGAATACAATAGTTTAAGTCCGGCAATCTAGCGCCCCTAACCCTAGAGGCCGAGATGTAGTTTAAATATGTAGAATAGCTCATAGTAATATAAGTTTGTTTAAAAATATCATATTGATAATTTTTTGACCTATTTCAAACCCGTTCGGATACAGACTTCGAAAAGCATGTCTCGAAGTTCGAGATATCAAAAATATACCAATAGTATCGTTAGACTCGTAATTTCATAAGATTTCTAAATATATTAGTTATATAATTTTTCAGGTTATAAAAGTTACAGTTATAACCTTTTTATCGTATTTTCATTATTACCGGTAACTAATTAGTCTTTTGCACTATTTACTTTTATTTCATTACACAATTTTATTATTCTTATAAAGCCTTATATTTTTGGATAAAATTTTATATATTATAGAAAATTCTGTTTTTCTAAAATTTAGTTAGTTCGGGCTTTCATGGGATCAGATTTTGTTTAAGACCCGATACTAAAAATAAAATAAATTAATTTAATAATTAGAAAATATTTTAAAAATATTTTTATTTTCATAAAATAATTTTTAAGAATTTTTCAGGTTATAAAAATATCATTTATAGCCCATATTCGTGTATTTTGATCGTACCGGTAACATATTTGTTAAAATACTAAAATAATTCAATTAATTATTTAATTTTTATTATAAAAAAATCTGCTACATATATTTGGAATAAATTTTCTAATTTTATTTTATTAAGAAAGTACTTTTACAACCCATACTTTTAAGTACACCTTACACATATCACTTTCTTTTCACTTCAATCTTTCTACACATTATCCTACAATCCTTGGCAGAATTTTTGACCTCCTTTTCTGCCATTTTCCTTTTATTTAATCCCAATTTGACTAAAATAATTATTTTCCACTCCTTCTTAAAGAAGCTACATTATACATTTATTACACAAATCAATTTCAAGTCAAAATTCAAACAAATTTCTCTCTCCTCTCCCTCCCAAATTCACGTGCAGCATGCTTCATTATGGCTGCCCTTATTTTATTTTTTTCTCTTCTTTCATTCATTAATACACTCATTTTCTCTCTCATTCATTTACTCATTCTTTCCTTAAGCTTAAAAGCTTAGGATGATGATGCCAAAACAATGAAACACTCCCTTTCTCTAAAGTTAATCTCTTGTATCACTATTATTTTCTTGTTTAAAGTTGTTATATTTTGTAGATCTAACTTTTTATAGCTTTGATTTTTGTTTATGCCATAGATCTTGCTATTTGAGTTATTATTTTTGTTATTTCTTATGATTTATGCATATGTTCCTCATTCACATGTGTTCATGCACTTATAACTAGTTTAGAAGACTAGTTCTAGTATTTTGAGTTCATAAAATGCATTAGACTTTGTTTTATGTTCATAAATAACTTGTAGTGGCATGATGATAGTAGGAATGTTTTAGAACACTCAAGATCTATTTTATTTTCAACAAAAATAATTTTTGAAAATTCGGATGAAAATGGAATCATATTTAGAAAAGTTGTTTTTCAACTTCAAAATGTGTATTTTTCATTTAAAATGAAGAGCTTAGGGTATAGACAACATAAATGAAAGATTTTGATGAGTGAAGATTAGATCTATGAGTTTATAGTGTACTACCATGGGTTTCTTTTAGATTTATGTTAATATTAAGTGTAAATCTTGGTTTTGAACTTAAACAAAAATTGTAAATTTCGTATTTTGGCAAGACCCCTAAATAAAAACCACTTTCCAAGTGTCAAAATGTAATTTTTACTTAAGAAAATGAAGACTTAATATATGTATATCATCAAGACTTCTTTTTACAAGAATCAAAGGTGATTTTCAAAAGTTGTTTTCAAAATAAAAATTTCATTTTCGGATTTTGGCCAAGGCATTTTAAAAACATGTTTTCCAACTCAAAAATAAAGTTTTTATTTAAGAAATGAAAGGCTCTTAAAATAAGATATGTAAGGAATGGATTTTCATGAGTTTAGATAGATTTTATCAAAAGATATGACCAAAAATAAATTTTGTAAATTCGGATCTCAACCAATACCAATTTTGAAAACCAATTCATCAACTCCAAAACTCATGTTTTATATGAAAAATGAAATATATAGGTAATAGGTATCATTAAGTAATGATTTTTACAAGTTGAAATGAGTTTTGAAGAGATTAATGTATAAAACAAGAAATAGAATCAAGATGGGAAATTTTGAGTTAGTAGTCAATTTGTGAAATTCGTAATTTTGAATGAAGGCCATAAGAACACCTATTATCCAAGCTCAAAATTAAAGTTTTATGTAATGAATGGAGTCCTTAAGTAATAGGTACCATAAAGTCTTAAATTTTAATGCATTGAACAAGTTTTTCCCAAAAGGAATCATTCAAAATGTGGATTTTCTAAAATTCGGATTTTTGAGTAAATCATCTTGGAAAACATATTTGCAAAGTGTAAAATGCAAATTTTTGTATAAGAATGAAGTCCTTAGTGGTTATGTATGATTGAGCCCTAATTTTCTAAATATCAAATGATTTTTACTTAAAGAAATTGTAAACCCCTAAATTTTTGGAATCGGTTTAGCATAAAACCCTAACCGGAAGTCAAACGAAACCCTAAAGGTCAACAAAACCCTAGTTTGCCGTGTCCATCTAAATCCGGCATTGCCGTTTTCTTTGGCCCGGAAAAACGAAGTTGGGATAATTAGCTCGAATAGTTCGTAATAACCATAGGTTTTATAAAAGTTTCAGTTTCGCGAAAATCGAGTGTCCTTCGAACCCGATCGGACACAGTTCTCGAAAAACGTGTCCGGAAGCCCGGACTAGTAAAAATATTCCGAATACACCGTTAGACTCGTAAAAATGTAAGTTTTCCAAAAATATCAATTTCATAATTTTTCGGTAAGTAAAAATAACAGATATAGCGATTATATGCGTATTTTCTTACTACCGGTACTTTAATTGTCATATCTACTTTACATTACACTATTCATTACTATTCTACACTATTCTTTTATCTCTACTTTTTCTTACACCTACTTACACTCTACATAACCTATAATCTTAACTTTTTACCTTTCCCATAACTTTATATCACATCTATTTAAATTACATCTTTTATTTTCCAAAAAGTCAAAAAATTAATTCACTCCCTCTCTCTCAATATGGCCGGCACTCTCTCTCTCTAATGCCCACAATTTGTTTTAATTAGCATTTATTTTAATCACACAAAAATCACTCCCCATTTTCCTATAAATACCCCCCTCCTCTTTCACTTCTTTCACACATTCACTACCCACAAATTCTTACCAAAACTCTCTAATTTTTCCTCTCAAAGCTCTCTCAAATTTCTATCTCAAAACTCTCCAAAATAATTCCACAACAAACTTCCACCAACAACAAAAACCCATAACCACATAACCATATCAAAGTCTTCTTTAGGTAACATTTGAAATTCTTTCTTCTTCTTCATGTCATGTAACTTTACATGACCATAGTGTGAGTTTCCAAATACTACAAGTTGTGGAAACTACATTATGTTCATGTATTGTTCTTGTTCATGCCAATCCATTTATGTTTATGTTGATTTATTATTGTTTATATATCTATACATATTCTTTAGAGCATATAAGCTCACTTGCAATTTATTTATTTCATGCAAAGCAATTTATTTACTTTTCCATTGCAATTTATTTATTTATTCCTTTTTGAAATTAAGACTAGTCTCTAGTCTTAGACTTGTCTCATCAAGTCAAAACAAGTTTTCTTTCTTTCATTTCTTTATGGGACTAGTTTATTTCTTAGTCCCGGGAGCCTTGAAAAAGCTAAGACTCCAATACTTGACTTATTATTTATGATTTATGTTATTTTGTTTATTATTATAATCATGTTCATTTAGATTGTTGTCCAAAGTTTTATTTTCTGAAGCTAATTAAATAAAAGAAGGCTTTTTTTTTGTCACTTAGGAATAAGTTTATGTAAATATAAAATCAACACAAAACAAACTCATTATTTTCATAGTTACCAAAAGAGAACTCACAATAATTTTATAAACTACTTTTGCTTTACAAAGATACTAAAATCATTATTATTTCCACCTTGTTTTTCAAAAGGAGATATTTTGTCAAAATGGTTCTTTTCATAAGAAAGAAAATAAGATGGATGACTAGGAAATTTTTAAAGACCTTTGCAAACTAAATAGGCAAAGAAAAATTTTTAGTTTAAAACAATAAAGTTATTTCTTTTCAATTACAAAGGAAAATAATAGAATTAGAGAAATTAGTTTTTCTATAAAAAGTCCTTAATTGTTCCACATTATTTTTATAAAGAAAACAAATTTTCATACATAAATGAGTGTTTTTGAAAATAGGAGACATGAGAGAGAAAATGAGAAATATCAAGTAAAGATTTTTGCCAAAACAAGTAAACAAAGGAATTTACACAAGAAAATGAAGAAAAGAATATTTTCTAGAAAACTTAAAGATATTATTAGTATAACTTAGAAAGTAGAAAATTTTATTGTCACTTGAGAAAAGATAAATGAAACCAACATAAAACGTTTTTAGAAAATAAAGAAAACAAGGTATTCATTTCAAAGAAATTCACAAAAACAATTTCCGAAAAGCTTCAAACCAATATTGTTTTACTTAAGAAAAATAATTTGGACAACAAGACACTTGAGCATGCTTAAATATGAGTTATATAGTTATAAAAAGAGAATTTTTCAACTATATAGATAACTAAGTATTTATCAAACAAATTTTGATTTCTTGAACCAAAGTTGTTTTTACTTGAAAATCCGTGGTGAATTTTGTCACCAGTTTTTCGGAACCTATATGGCTTTGTTTGTGGGAAATAATTTTAGAAATGGGTAGATCTTTTCGAGTAGATAGAAATCGGTATATTATATGCGCGATTCCGAGTTAAAATGACCAAGTTATGGCCGTTTTAAGTTGGAACATTCTTCCATACGAACTTTGACGTTCTTTGACATTGTTTTGTCAAAATTCAAGAAAATCTTCAAGAAAAAACTCATTATGGGTATTTCTTTGGTTAGGTGAACCGAGGAAGGATTTTTCACCCGAGGACTATTCGGTTTAGTGGATTGTTGTGAACGATCATCCGCTTAGAAGAAGTAGACGTCAATGGCATCGTGAGTTATTCCCGTTATTTTCATGCTCTTGATTGTGCTTGTAAAATTAGTTGCACTAGAATCTAAGAAAAATAAAAAAGAAGTGTATGATAATATGTTGAAAGAATACTAAGTATATCGAAACTCGATTTGTTTGTAATGAAGTGTATGTAAATTAGTATCTTGAAATGTTTGAAATTGATTGATCACTTACAAGAATTTAAGTAACTACTAGACCTTAATTAAAGAACTTATTCATGCACTTCATATGTTGAGTCACATTGCATTCGCTACTATACAATTGGTGGGACAAATGTATAATAGTGGTGGTAGACAGAACCGGTATATCATGTAAGTGGCGAGTAGGAGCCGGTAAGAACTACTTAAATTGATGGCTAGTAGGAGCCTGTAATAAACTATAAGTTTTTGATGGCTAGTAGGAGCCTGTAATAAACTACAAGTTTTTGATGGCTAGTAGGAGCCTGTAATAAACTACAAGTTTTTGATGGCGTATAGGAGCCGGTAAGATCTATAAAAGTGTTTTTCAAAAGTTGTGGCTGTAATTGGCCTGAATTCCCCAACCCCGAATGAAGGGCGTAAATTCATTCAACATATGATTCCCGGAAAGTCATATGTCTTGTATGCTCACGTGGTTGTTGCATTTCATATGTCTGGATAATAAACTTGATTGATAAATTTTATACGAGTATGAATTTTGGGATTTACTCACTAAGCCTATTAGCTTATACCCCGATAGATATCTTTTGCAGTTCCCTTACCTATGGTTAAGGCCACGTGGACCATGCGGGCAGGTAATCCCTTTTGAATATTAGAGCTCTGGATAAGGAACATCATAGCATTAGCATGCAAATATTTATATAATAGCTTAGTAATTTAGGGAATTGTTCCTAAGTATGCATAGTCTTTGCTATGAACAAATATTCATTGTGAATCCTCTTTTCTTAATATGTTTTTATATCTCCTTAAGCTTCATTATTCCATATATGGTCCTCTAAAATTGTGAAAGTAAGCCTTACACTTAATGTAAAAAGCTTTTGGAAATGACTAAGGTTGTCATACTTAAGCTTTAATATTGAGTGTGGCGGACTGTCACGTTTAGGGTACCCGTTGGGGCGTGACAGGAATCACTCAAAAACTAATTTCTATAAAATTCGGATTTTGGAATCAACTCCACTTGAAAACATGTTTACAAAGTGCAAAATGGAAATTTTTATATAGAAATAAAAGTCATAAGTAATAGATATAATGAATACTCAATTTTAACAAAAATAATTATATTTTCTTAAGTAATAAATCCAAGACAAATGGAAATGATCAAAGTTAGGAAACTAGTATTCTTAAAGTAATTATCCTTGAAGTCTTACAATATGAAGAGTTATAAAATTTCCTTTTAGGAAAAATCATCGAGATCATGCATACATTAAGCTCATCTCATGTCATTCATGTTAGGAAATCACTCATTTTGCATGTATAGCTAATTTATATAGTAGGAACATTACAAACATTTACAAAACTATTTTTCGGAAGTTGAAATTGTTACTACCCTAATTTGATCCGAACTTTTCGAAGCTTCAAAGTTTTCAAAACTTGAAAATAATGTTAGAATTAGATAGATCTTTCAAAGTAGATAGAAATCAATATAAAATTTGCGAGGTTCCGAGTTAAAATGACCAAGTTTTGACCGTTTTAAGTTGGAATTTCCGCTTAGGACGAGAATTGCGAATTTGATAGTTGTATAAGATCGTTTGGATTAGTTCAAGTCGAAATACTTATTAAAGTATTTCTTCTTTTTTAGGTGATCCTGAATTCGACGATTCTCTACCATCGAATTACTATTACTAAGAAACCGGTGATCCAATGGCCGAGTGAGTTTTCTTCTTATTTTGTTACCTTGTTTGTGCTTGTAGCTAGTCGCATTAGAATACGAACATGATAAAAATTGATATGAATGGGGATGGGATATATGATGAGATTGTGATGAATGTATGCCAAAGACTATTAAAGCATATCGAAACCACGATTTGATTGGATAACTGCACTGTTCATATTATTTCTGCTATATGTATGATGTTGTTTGATCATTCTAAAAAATGTATGAATATTTTGACCTAAGCAAAAATTAAATTGATCATGCATCGCATCAGACATATTGCATTTGGTAGCGTGCTACTCCTACGCAGGTCATCGGTATGGTCCGATGACTCGTTTAGATAATGAGACCTGGTATCAGAGCTCATTCATAGGGAACAAAGGTGCACCAGGGATGCATTCCATGTGTGAGCCTAGCCGAGTCGAGTGCTATGAGCCGAGGGCTTGGGGACTAGCAGCGGTCGTGTAGACTTCAATACCATTCCTAACCCAAGATACGGAGGGCGTAAATCCGTTCTGTGTGTGGATTCCGGATACCCATACATAATTGTTTGCTCATGGGTTTGTTCATGCATAGCATATGATTGATTATAACTTGCTTATTATTGTACGAAATTAAGGGAATTCTCACTAAGCTAGTGTAGCTTATACCTCAATAGTTGTTTATATGAGCAGGTTATCTCAAGAATGCTAAGTGGAGACCGAGATGGTTGAAGCCGAGAATGGCTTCGGATTTCGGCAATGAATAAGAATGTTTGGAGTTATCAGCTAGGTTTTTATAATTGCCTTGTAATAGTTTATGTTAGGAAGTCTGTGAATGAATGTAATTGAAGTTGAATGATTTATACTTTGAAGTATAGTGATTCGTATATGAAGTATAGTGATTTGTATCGGAAGTATAGTAGATTGTGTTTCCTTTACATTGTTACTCAATTGTATCAACATAAAATGTATCATTCCGATGTGTCTCCTCTATGTGTTAGACGCCTTGTACATAGTATGGAAGCCTTTGCATGACTGAGGCGGTCATTCCTAGGCTTTAATATTGTGTACGGCAGACTGCTACGTTTAAAATACCCTTCGAGGCGTGACAGAAGGTATCCGAGCATTTATGCAAGAAAATCATATGATTTTATTTTACGATAACTTATGCTGTTACACCTTAGTTCCTTAAGCCCAACCCATAAATACTAAATTCTTCCTTTACCTTAGCTATAGACTATCGCTTTCCACCTTTTCCTTCACATACTCTCACACCTAAGTCCCTCAACCCTTTTATATTGAACCATAGGGTTTTTGAGCTTCTATACTTTACTAATGTGTTCTCTTGATGTAACAGGTACAATCAAGATTATTAAACTGGATCTCTATGATTCGAACTTCCAAATTCTTAGATTTGATGATTCGACGATGTTTCTGCTTGCCCTTTTTACTTGTATTTATATATACATGATTGTTGCTATAGTTAACTAACAACTACTTTTAGTTACAACTATAATTTAGTCACAATGAATCTCTTATTCTACATATTAGTAACATGATAATCGTTGTGCCATGCTGGTTTTTATTTGATTCTCTTGTCTTGCATCTCTATCGTAACATAGTCTCATAAAATCAGACAATTTAATTGATGTTTTTACAGCCATAATACTCGAGTATCCTACTAATTTGACATACTCCGACTAGCTACATACGTCGTTGCACATAATTTCATATTTCAGATATGATTATGATCAAATGGCAGATATGTGAACCATAACCACATGTAGAATAAATTATAAAAATATGTATAGCATGTGCATGTCACGTGAGGTATCTTAATTCTTATCCCGCCGCAGCAAAAGTGGCAAAACATTTTGGGAAAAGGAATAAAATATTAATATTTTTAAAAATAATTACGAAAATGCCATCGGGAAAAAATTATTCCCAATTTTAGGCAACATGGTCTCGTCTCTTGAAGAGACGAGATCATAAGTGACTGACCTTGTCTCTTCGAGAGACGAGGTCTCGTTTGTTTAGCGACCTCGTCTCTCGAAGAGACGAGGCTGCTCTGCATATGACCTCGTCTCTTCAAGAGACGAGGTTGCACCAGTTCTGGCCTCGTCTCTTCAAGAGACGAGGTCAGCTATTCCTCTTCAAAACTTAATCTATTACTTGAGAAACCCAAAAAATTATGTATAAAACTTGTCGAGTAGAAATATAAATGGCTATACGAGCCATTAAACAAATTTAACACAGCTATAATACCATTCAGCCTAAAAACACATGCTGAATCCCAATTTGAATCATTCAATCACAGCGGTATTGTGATTGTTTGTCAACACAATACAATGAAAATATGGGAATATGTAGGCTCGTAACAGATAATATGAAACAAAATGCTGATTCATTATTCTTTTAAAATATACAAGAGAAAAGGAGTACAATATACATACAAAAACAATACAAAAAAGTAAGAAGCTATATGCAACAATCAAAATAAAGAAAATCTATCATCTACTACTGCTGTTGATGTGTGTCCCTCCTCCGTTGTCCTCGGCCTCTACTGTAAACCCCGGTATTCTCAGTAGTTAAGAAAACCCCAGGAGTT
The DNA here is from genome assembly GCA_024138025.1 of Combretum micranthum. NCBI lineage: Eukaryota > Viridiplantae > Streptophyta > Magnoliopsida > Myrtales > Combretaceae > Combretum > Combretum micranthum. The sequence goes on along the minus strand of JAMXBD010003771.1, from coordinate 68,404 downwards.
GAAAAACGAAACCCTAATCCGGTTCAGTTTAAATCTAGGGAGAGAAGCTTAGGAACCCTAAATCCGGCTTTCCTTCGGTTTCATAATAAAAGAAGTTTTATAAAGTAAATGAATATGAATTATCATTCTAAAGTATATTTTAGACCTTTGAAAATTTTAAATTCGGGAATTTTTTAATTCTAGGCCTTCCCGAGCTCAATGACGGAAAAGCATGCCCGGGACCACGAACTCAGAAAAATATTTCGGAATATTCATTAGAACCGTAATTTTATAAGGATTCCAAAAATATCAATTTTATAATTTTCTGGGCTATAAAAATTACAGTTATAGCCTTTTCCCGTATTTTCGTTACAACCAGTAAAGTAGATGTCTTGTCTACTATTCACAAGCACAACCTACACTGCAAACCCATACCCTATTCGTACATCCTTACAACTACTCATTATAATTTTTCTTTTCCAAGAATTTTTGTTTCTTATTTAATTATTACATTTATTACATTTAATTACATAAAATACAAATTATCAAATTTCAAACACACACACACGACCCCTCCCCCATGGTCGGCGCCCCCCCACGCGCCCCCCCACCACCCCCCCCCCAACCATTTTTCCCTCCCATTTGTTTTATTTTACTCAATTTTATTCAACTAAATCCCTAATGCATGTAATATATAAGCTTCTTTTTCTCTCTCTCTCCTCATTTTTCACTTGTTCAATTTTTACCAAAGTAGAAACCTCTCCTCTCTCCCTCTAAGTGTGTTGTGACTCTCCTCTCTCTCACATTCACACACACAAGCTCAAATCCTCTTCATTTCTACCTCTAATCTCTATTGGTATGTTGATTTCAAGCTTTGTTCTTCCTAAATCTTGAAATGGCAAAGCTATTTTGTGTGTTTTCACATTTAATCCCAAAAGCATATGCTAGGGACATGAAAACACTTGTACAAGAATATCAAGCCATCACAAGATATGGATCTAGTGTTTAAATGGGTTTTTGTTGAAAAATCACCTTGTTTATGCATGTAAGTAGAGATCATGCATAGATATTTATGTTCATGCCATGAAACTCATGATTCATGCATTATATTTAGTAGATCTAATGTTTAGGCATCCACATCTTCATCTACATTTATGTTCATATGTTATTTTGATTTTCATGCATTGATGATCATAAAAATATAGTCTTGTTTATGTGTAGATAGGTTAGATGGTAGATCTAAATGTATAGAAGACAAGAAACTTGAAAAAGAAAATATTTGGTTAGAAATGTTTAGTTGAAAATTCGGATGATTTTGGAACCCTATTTTAAAGACCACCAAAACCACTTTAAAACTCATATTTTTCATAGAAAATGGAAGGTATATGTAATAGATGTCCTTAAGGAGTGATTTTCATAAGTTTAGATGAATTTAGGCATAAGAAAAATGTAAAACAAGTAGTGAAGACTAGAATGAAAAATATTGATATAGATATTAATGGTCAAATTCGTATTTTAGGATGATGCCTACATAAACACTTGGTATCCAAGCTTAGATGGCATGTTTTATGAGTTAAATGGAGTCTTTAGATAATAGATATAATGAAGCTTTAATTTTTTATGCATTAAACAAGTTTTCTCATAAAGAAAATGCAAAAAAAGAAAATTTACAAAATTCGGATTTTTGTGAGTAGCTTGTTTAAAAACATATTTACCCAATGAAAAATGTGGATTTTTATGCATAAATGAAGGTCATGATTAATATAGAGGTTGAGAACTCATTTTCATTTAGATGGTAAGTAAATTCCAAGAATAAAATCATAAAAACCCTAGGAAATGTAAGGTTGGAAAGAATAGCTTGCATAAGTGATCATTATAGAATTCTTAATAAATAGAAGTTCATAAGAAGTTCATCATCAAAGATCATCAAGACCATGCATATATTGAGCTTATTACATGATATTCATATTAGGAATTTATTCATATATCATCTATACATGAATCATCAACTAGGAACATTTTTATCAAATGCGAAACAATTTTTCGGAATTGGAAAAGTTACAGAACAGAACTGATCCCGCTGTTCCATGACCTTAATGTTTTCAAAACTTGAAAATAATACTATAAATAGATAGGTCTTTCGAAGTAGATAGAGATCGATATAAAATTTGTGAAATTTCGAGTTAAAATGACCAAGTTATGGCCGTTTTAAGTCGGAGCTTCCGCAAATAGCAAGAATTCCGATTCCATGTAGTTTAGACGCATAGCTTAAAGTGGTTTAGTGATGAGATTCTTATTAGGTTGTTCTTAATTGGTAGGTGATCCCGAGCAAGACGATACGTTACCACCTGATTACTATTACTAAAAGACCGGCGAACCATGGTCGAGTGAGTAATACTTCCGCTCTCAATTATTGTTTGTGTTTGTAATGATAGTGGCATTAGTTGTCTAGGCAAAGATAAAAGATGATTATGCATGATGGGGTATATGGGAATTATATACTTGTCTGTTGTTGATATGTGAAGTTGAATTTAAGGAATATCGAAACCGGGTGTTAAGCTATTGCTTGATTAGCTAGCATTCTATATTGATTGTCTGCGAATAATTGTTGGTCACCTAAAAGAATTGAATTAATATATGTTCGACTTCAATTATAATTGGACTCATTCATATCACGATGGGGATGGAGCATTAGCATTGGTTGGTTTTTCGTGATCCATAAAACGAATATGTTGGTTAATCGTGATCCATAAAACGAATATGTTGGTTAATCGTGATCCATAAAATGATTATGTTGGTTAATCGTGATCCATAAAACGAATTATTATTCGGTTGACCGTGAGCTTAAACGGCGTCGTACCGCAGGATTCGTGAATCTGCTAACCTGGAATGGAGGGCGCAAGTCCATCCACATATGATTTCTGGCTGGTCATATGTTTGTTGAACTCATTTGTCTGATGCATACATTTGCATGAATAATCACTTGTTCGAATGAATTGTATTAATTGTGATATGGAAGTTCTTACTCACTAAACTAATTAGCTTACGCCCCCATAGCTTTTATTTGTTGCAGCACGAGTTCATTTGGCTTAGGCCGAGGCAAGCCACAGCTCAGGTACCGGAGATAGAAGTTTCCTTTAGAAGTTTACTTCGGTTTGTTTTAGACTTCCGTTGGAAACTAAAGGACTCTTGATGACTGTAATCGGACTTGATATTATTTTGCGGGGGAATGCCCCTTAGACTTTTGTAATGTGTATATATATGTGTGTGTTTGATTTATTATCTATGGCTAGTGAATGCCGTACTAACCTCCTTAACTCCATTAATTGAGTATTCTATTGTCGTAAAGGGATGCTTTACATCTATATAAGACTTCCGAAAGGCTCGAATAGGGATTTTCGTGAGTCTTATATAGTATGTGGTGAGCTGTTACGCTTAGGATACTCTATGGGGCGTGACATCTACCCCACCTCACGTACATCCTGGGTAACATGGTACGCAGATGTGGATGCTGTGTAGATAGAACAATATCTGTAACTGCAGCATCCTCATGTCCAGTAGTAGCACTGTACTGATGGAATGAGACAGAGTCTGGCTCGACCTGTGTGAGCCCCTCCTCCATATCATGTGATGGCGATGGTCGTCCCTTCTTTGGAGCCAAGGGGGTATGAAACTCAGATTATGATAGGTCTAACATGGGGGTGTTCCCCATATAGTAAGATGTCGATGACAGGCCAACCTCGTCCTGAATGACCTGAGAAGGACCAGGCTTATCATGTGAAGGTAGATCAGATGGCTCAGGCTCATCTCTGATCTATATACCCGGTGCTCGAGCTCGTCTCCGACCCCGCCTCGTCCCCCCTACGCCTCTCTCTAGGAGGTTGTCGTCTCTGTATGGTATGAGACTATGGGTCACCCTGCGCTGCTGCTGATGATGGAGCTGGTGGCACTGAATCATTGAAATTCAACCCCATAAACTCTTCCACCACACGACAGACATCTCGTGCAGTGGATGGAGTGAGCTCTCGGGGCATGTCTAGGATGCTATAAATGAAATCAGCCTGCGAGTAATAGCAAAAAATTATATCGGTAAGTAGCTACCAAGTCAGTACAAGTCCATATAAAGCTTAAAGAGACAGTTATCTTACCATGTATTGTATGATAGCTCCCGTGCATTCGATCCAGCGTCGGGTGATCGCATGATACCACTGGAAGTAATCGTCAGATGTCCCAGCAGGCAAATCGGGCAGCTCAACTATGCAATCACGCCGAGCATCCCACTCAGCTATCCACCTGGCATGCTCCACCTGCCAGTTCCACTCTGAACATCCTCTCATGTCAATCTCATGAAGGGGTCTCATGTCGATAAGGGGGGCTGGAATCTCCTGGAAGCCACCAAACTGTTTGAGCACTCTGTTAGGGTAGTAGTGCTCGACAAAGTAGAAGCATACTAGGGAGACCCGTGCACGCCACACATCGCTCCCCGCTAGGCAGTATGAAGGTAGGGAGGATAAGATCGAACTATATGGGTCCCACACCACCTGATGCAGTAGGAAAAGTAAAATATTGCGTTAACAAACCATCGTACTATAGCAATGTAATAGTACAAGTCATTGCAAAACAATTGAGGTATAGGAGGGAACGGATGTCATACCTGATGCGCTGTCTGTCGATCGAAAGATGCACGGTACTCAATCAGCAGATGTGTCAATACTCGGGTTACGTCAAAAGTCGCACCCCAATGGCTGATGAGTGGGCAGCCCGCGGTAACTGATGTGTGTAGGCGACGAACTGGGGTAATGTGGGGGAAGTGCTCCCATGCCCATATCTGCAGCACAACTAACGGTCTTGACATGTCCCCCGTGTCGATGTGGGAAGCCAAGCATAGCTGCCTGTATAGCCAGGCCAAACAAGCAGCTCCCCACACGTGCTGCCCGGCCGTCTCGAAGTCTCAGAGTAGCTGGAGGTACATGAGATGGACGTAGTTAGAGGACTTGTCTGTGACAATAAATCCCCTAAGCAGCAGCAAAATGTATGGCCGAGCGTGTCCTCTGATCATCAGATCATCAGCAAAATCAGGTAGGTCGCTGAAGTGGCTATCTAACCACGACATCTTCAGGCGACCACCATCCATGTCAACACCAGGCTGGGACGGGAGTCCTGGAAACTCCTCGCATAAATCAGGATAATCAAGCCTAGCGGTGCCCGTAACTGCCAATCCATCTACAGGGAAGCCCGTAAGGACAGAAACATCCTCTAAGGTCACAGACCATTCGCCCGTGGTCATGTGGAACTATGTGTCTCTGGTCGCCACCTCTCGACCAAAGCTGTAAGGAGATGCCAATCTAGCTGAATGAAAGGCATCTGGGCTGCCCCTATGAACCCTGCCTGAGAGGAATGGCAACAGCCGCTCGTCAACCTCTGTAGGTACTCTGTTGCCTGAGCCTCGCCTCTCGGTGCCGGCAATGCAAAACCTCATGCTCCTACAGTAAAGTTATCGCATTAATTAAAGACCAATCTCACCTTAGCCATCAAATCTGCAATCACTGAATTTCAAAGAATGAACTAACCTGTCCATTCCAGGCTAGAATGGACCTGTGTACAGGCTATTGTGTCAGTAATGAGCTATCGATCGGTCCTGGATCCATCTGCGAAGGAAAAAGAAAGAGATGTTGTCAAAGTCCACATATGTTGATTAAACACAAGCATAACAAAAATACGTTAAATCATGACTCATTAGTGCAGTAATAAAAATGTATGAGAATAAAGAATTACCATTACCACTACGACTCGACTGCCCCGTAACTAGTCTACCCGCCGATCCCGCATTTGGACAATTTCTTATGTTGTGGCCCTACTGCCCACAATAATCGCATGAATAACCTCGAGGGCTCTCTCGAATGTCCATCTCATTTTGGAATCGTTTCTCCCTAGGCCGGCCCCTTTTTCTAATAAGTCATGGATAAGGGTGCCACTTTGGTAAGTCCAACCGAGTCCAATTTGCCTTATCGGCTGCAGGAATGAAGGAACGACCATACACTCTTAGTTGGTGGTCCCACTTGTACCACTGTCCTACGTAGGTAACACAATCCATGTACATTGTCCCCATCACTGCCATCGCATGCGAGCATGGAATTCTATATGTCTGCCACTTGTTACACGTATATCTACATGATCTTAACTCCACTTTTTGTATATGGTCCCCCTTCTGACTATACATTGTTGGACGTGGTGCAGTTATAACCTCGTATATCCGTTCTTGGTAATCGAAACAAGTAACTCTATGGGAACTAGATATGTTGTTCCATCGCTCAAACTTATTCGCAGCGTATTCTGTGAGCAACTTACCCATACTCATGGCATCGCTGGCTTCACGCCTTTGCTTATTAAATATGGAGTTGCAATTGTAGAAGGTTTTCTTTACCAATGCTGCCACAGGTAAGCACCTGGCATCTTTTATAACTGAATTGTAACTCTCTGCCATGTTTGTTGTGCCTAGGCCAAATCTGACACCTTCATCGTAAGATAAAGTCCACATGCATGGAGGCAACTCACGAAAATATCGTGCTGTCCAAGGATTGCTTTGAAGTGCAGCATTGAAATATCCGTGGAACTTGCGACTCTGGGCTTGATAGGCAGCTCTTTTTACTATTTCCTTACATTCCTTACTTTTGGCCTTCGAATTAAAGTTGCTTGCAACATGACGGATACACCACGCCAAGGCCACCCCCTAGGCCACACCGCATTCTCACCTTCGACCGCACTCCTGATACCGGCATGCCGGTCCGATATCAAGCAAATATTGGATCGGTCTTTGACGACGTGTTCCAGCACTTTTGCAAGGAACCAACTCCATGTATCCGCCTTCTCCTCATCCACAAGGGCATACGCCAACGGGACTATATGATTGGCCCCATCTATTGCCACTGCAATAAGCAATTTGTGCTTGTACTTGCCATACAGGAAGGTACCATCAACTGTGATCACAGGTCTGCAATGATTTAACATATGTAACTTAGTCAGTGAATATCAATAACCTAAAACAAAATTTAACAATGATTACAATACATACCTGCAGTAGTGGAACGCCTCAATGCAAGGACCAAATGCCCAAAAAAGCTTATCTAGGAATACGTGGCCGGCGGTATTTGAATCTTGAGTTTGCCACTCAACCTTTGTTCCTGGATTTGCCTCAGTGATTGCATTAAGTAGATGCGGAAGCTCCACATAAGATGACTCCCAACTTCCATACACCTGCTCAATGGCCTTTCTCTTTGCCTCACGAATTCTCTTGATATGAACATTATACCCGAACTGCTTTAATATATTCGTTTGGAGATCCTTCGCCCTCACATCTGGAGAATTGCGGATCTCCAATATTATGGCCCTGGACAAGCTGGTGGAGTCCAACTGAGAGTGATCCTGTCCAGTGATTTCATCCAAGCAAGTGTGAGGTCCTTCATATTTAGTGATGTGAAACCACCCACCATGTTTCTTATAACTGCCTCTGAGTCTCCACTTACAACCTCTGTTGTGGATATCAGTACACTTAACTGCCCATGCTCTTGGGTCCGAATCCACTACCTTGAAGTTATAATGGTTCGTTATGTGCCACATTTTAACTGCTCGTATGAGTGATCTTTGGTCTCAAAACGCATCCCGACCTTGAATTCATCACTGAAGCTCCAATTCCCAGCACTCATTTCCTGCTCATCATCATATGCTGCGTAAGTACTACCAACTTCAGCATTGAAAAACGGAACTGCCGCTGAGCTCCCTACTGCATCAACGTCAGTAGGAGCAATAAAACGGTCCCAGTTATTTCCCCTTCGTTGTACCTCGGGCAATGCATATTGTTGTCGAATTACTTCATCATTAACATTTTCATCATCATCATAGTCGTCACTGGATTCACTTGCCGATGAGTCTTGCCCAGCATCCATATCATCACCACCTACTGATGTAGGTCCACAAAATTCAAAGTGACCTATTTCTACTTGTGCACTGCCTATTGTCTGAACTGGAGTAGAGTTTGAGTCTACTAACCCCTGGCCCAATATTTCTATCATTGCCCATTTCCCTGCAGGTGCCTGTGACAATTCAATTTCCAAAATCTGCACATAAACAGCCACTGAGCCTTCTGTGTATAGCAACATCTCTTGTGCCGCATCATCATCGGTCACTGGAATAATATCATAACGTAGCGTCCTATCTCCAATAGCTACCCTATGATATAGCTCCACCGATGTGTACACCTATTTACCTTTAGTCTATTGCAAATAATCTCCACTATCTGCTCATATGTTGAATTCCTACTAATACTGACCATAGCAACAGGCCGCTTATCATAACCAAAACCATCATCCCCTTGCACAATATTCCCATGAGCGTACAGTATGAACTTCGCTTTATCCATTTCCTCACAAATCCTGCCATCTCATCAAAATTAGCTTCCACGCATCAAATTCAAAAAATCACACTTATGAATTGCATTCCTCGTAACATTTAACATAATTCCTAAACCTGCACCTCCACTTTCAAAGTTGAAATTTAATTTTGTAATCTATTCTGCTTTCTTACAAATATTTGCTTTTTTCATCGCATTTTTCCATGCCATATTAAATCGCCATACCAATGCTAAAGTCCTAAATACACCCCGTTAACGACAATTGAAATTATTTTCAATTTTTTTTCGCACACTCAATTTCCTAAAATAATTATCCAACAATAACTACTTAGGACTTGATTTTTTCCAAAGCAAATATTATACATATACATATCTATACAACATACAACAAGCAAAAAAAAAAAAAAAAAAAGTCGGCGTTGGAATCATGCTACAAAATTATTCTAACAACACAGACAATCTACATTCAACAATGCTAAAGTACTAAATACACCCGTTAACGACAATTGAAATTATTTTCAATTTTTTTTCGCACACTCAAATTCCTAAAATAATTATCCAACAATAACTATTTAGAACTTGATTTTTTCCAAAGCAAATATTATACATATACATATCTATAGAACATACAACAAGAAAAAAAAAACCGTCGGCGTAGGAATCATGCTACAAAATTATTCTAACAACATACAATCTTAATTCAACAATGCAGCATGAATGATTGAAAAAAAATACGAAAACATGCGGAAATCCAACCTCAACTTTCGCCATTCGCCGTTCTCCGTTCGCCTTCGGTGTCTCGCTTCAAATCTCCTCTTTTCGATCCTCCTACTCAACCAATCGCTACACAATCAACTTTGGACAAATGGAGATGACGATTACGGTCGATTTGTGGATTTCGTGCGCCAAAATAGACAGCAATTCGCGATTTGGAGATTAGGGTTCGTCTTCAAAGGGAAATGGGGAAGAAGAAGCATGCGCGGAGAATTTAACCCGCTGACCTCGTCTTTTCAAGAGACGAGGTTAATCACTAATGATCTCGTCTCTCTCACATGCGGAGCAGTCTCGTCTCTTCGAGAGACGAGATCACTAAACAAATGAGACCTCGTCTCTTGAAGAGACGAGGTCATGTTACCTAAAATTAAAAATAACTTTTTTTCGATGATATTTTCGTAATTACTTTTAAAAATATTAATATTTTATTCCTTTTCCCAAACATTTTGCCCTTATCCTATCCTTTCTTTTTAATGGTAAGTCAAAATACTCCTAAAACCATCTGCAAACTCCAATTTGCCAATTCGTCCATTCCCCCCACAAACCCTACGTCCACGATTACTGTTGTTGTTGTATTTTTTAAAATTCAATGCAAACTCAAATGGATATTTCCGACCCGAACGCCACGTCGAGTTGCCCCTGGAACACGTGTCAAGATCCCATTACTTCTTTTCACTCCGTTATCTCTTGTCCTTTATAAATACCCAATTAACCTGGCCCAAACTACAAAGTCTACAGAAAACTGAAACACAAGCACAAGCACAACACAATACTGGAATTCCATAAACAAAACACGTTCTTCAAACACGCAAACCACAATCAAGCTTCGATCTTGTTATTGATTGCAATGGGTAGTCAAGAATACACTGAGTGGGTTCCAGGTTTGCCGGAAGAACTCGGTCTGGAGTGCTTGACTCGGTTACCTTACACGTCTCACCGGGTCGCTTCATGGGTGTGTAAAAAGTGGCACGATTTAGTTGAAAGTCCAGAGTTTTACCACCAGAGGCAAAAACTCGGCTTCACCCGTAAAATCGCTTGTTTAGTTCAAGCTCTCCCGCGTCCGGCTCAACCAGATGGGTCGAAACTCGGTGACCTGCTGAGTTATGGAATAACCGTGTTCGACTCGCTGGATCAGACGTGGGAGCGACTGGATCCGGTTCCCAGTTACCCCAATGGATTGCCGCTTTTTTGCCAGCTGGCGGGGTGCGGTAGCGAGCTGGTGGTAATGGGTGGGTGGGACCCACTGAGTTATGAGCCGGTTACTGACGTTTTCATATATCAGTTTAAGTCTAAGTCGTGGCGGCGAGGTACGCCGATGCCGTCTAAGCGCTCGTTCTTTGGGATAGGCTCAGTGGGTAGGAAGGTCTATGTTGCCGGTGGGCACGATGAGAACAAAAATGCGCTGAGAAGCGCGTGGACGTATGATGTGAAGAGTGACGAGTGGACTGAGTTGACTCAGATGAGTCAGGAGCGTGACGAGTGCGAGGGGGTTGTAGTGGGGGACGAGTTCTGGGTTGTGAGTGGATACGGGACTGAGTCACAAGGTGCCTTTGAGGCCAGCGCAGAGGCATATGCTGTGGGAACAGGCGAGTGGCGGCGCATTGATGGCGCGTGGGATCGGACGCGGTGTCCTAGGGCATGTGTGGGTGTGGGGAGTGATAGGAAATTACTGAGTTGGGGTGATCTGAAATCGTGGTCCGGTGGCCGAGTTGCGCTTGTGGTGTCATGATGGGTAATCGGACCCTGGTAACCGGGTCGGAGTACCAAGGTGCACCGCAAGGGTTCTATTTAATGGACGGGCAAAATGGTAAATTCGAAAAGATCAATGTATTCCATGAATTTTCTGGTTATGTACAGTCAGGCTGTTGTGTAGAAGTCTAGAACGATAGTATTTTGATTTTCCTTTCTTCCTCCCCCCGGATGTAGAAAATATGATGTTTCGGAAGAGAGAAGACAAATGAAAAAATTTTACCAATATTGTGCCTCTTACCAATATCTAGCTGCAAACGAGTAATCTTTGGCTCAACTTATTTGAAATTTACCGAGCTTGGCAACGGGTTGAGCTTTTTATCAAGTATAAAATTTAGACTTGGATTTGGCTCATTTAGTTATTAGTTTTAATTCAAGCTTAAGGCAAGTCGAGTTTTTTATCAAGTTATTTATCAAGCTTTTATCGACCTGAAGATTTAAGCTCGAGCTAGACTTATTTAGATAGTCTATGTTTTACTTTTTTTTAATTTAAAATATAATATATAATTATTGCTATAAATATGATAAATATTAAATAGAAATTAATCTTTATTATTTTAATTATGTATTTATATATTTATATTATATATATAATTATAAATTTGTTAACGAGTTTATTAACGGGTCTATTAACAAGCTTATTAGCATATTTGTTTATGAGGCTAAACTGGTTAATTCACAAACTATCTCGAGAATTTAAATCAAGCTCAAGCTCAAGTTTAGCTTGTTTAGATAAACGAGTTTTTCTTTAGGCTCAAGCTCAATTTGTTTACTAATCGAATTCGAACCCAGTCGAGCTTAAAGCAAGTTAAGTTCTAATAGCTCGTGAGCGGCTCATCTCATTGGAGCTTTATCTCTACCTTGCACAATTGTATCTTGTACATGTATATAAAGATGAGATATGCGATTTTGTTAGTGAATTAAGATTACAAATGACTCTTAAGCATTTTCTTACAATGACCATTAAATTTTCATTTTAATGGTTTTACTAAATCCTTATTGGAAATCCAACCTCAGGGTAGAAATATATATTACATATAAGGTTAATGACAAAATACGTATCTAATTATTTAAACTTTGAAGTTGATCAATTTAATATTTAAATTTTAAAAAGATCAGTTTAGTACTTGAAATAACTCTTTATCTGCACCAACAATATTTCGTCAAGTTCTTTTAAGTATTAAATCGATAAACTTTAAAATTTAAGCACTTAATTACATATTTGCATATTTGAGATATTACCCTCCTATATATTAATAATAATACATCATGAAATTTATTTATATTGTTTTACTAAAGATAAAAGAAAGCCTTAAAATATTTATTCTATATTAGATCTTAATATTTATACGTTATGAATCATTTTGTGTAATATGAGTTTTAACATAATGGTTTTCTCCTAGATTTTTTTTTATGTGTTAATATTATATCCTTATTCAATTTTTTTTTCTTTTTCCTACTAATAAAAATTAGCATAGGGTAATATTTATTTATATCCATTTCAAGCATGATTAGACATCATAAAACTTAAATATAATTTGATAATCATTTAAGTAGTTTGAACTTGACTCGGGTATTATGGTAGCATTTCATTCCTAGCTTTTTAGATATTAGATTGGACGGAATATTATTATATCATGTTTAATTTATGAATTATAATTTTAAACTATTAAATAATTTACATAAATTATTATGTTCCATACATAAAGGGATGCAGTACAAGGACAGGAAGGCAACCTCAATGCATAATTATTAGAACATAAAATACATCTATTCAGCAGCCCCTTAAATGATGCCCTTCTAGAAGGCTAGGCATGTGCCAATTGAGAGTTAATGGAACGGTGACCTTTCGCTTTCAATGAACGACATGGACAAACACGTAAATATAAATGTGGGCCCCAAAACAAAAAATTGCAAAGATACCTAAGCTAGTGCTCCTGTTACCTTCTAGAAGGTTTTCGGCTTTTTCCTCTCTACAAAATGGTCCCACTGCCAGTGGATGCCTATGGTATAATATAAGTAGTAAGCACATGGATTAGGTATTCTAGAAGGTATGGCATATGATATGAATCGAGTGTAGGGCTCCTGAAAGGGTCACGCTGGCTCCTTCTTACGGTAGAGGGATGCCCCCAAGTTTAGTTTGTTCAAGGATCTAAACTATGTAGCACATCTAAAATCAATGAGTAAGAATTTCCATTGCCAATTAGTGTTCAAAATTATCTTTGCTTTCCTTGATGCAAGCGCATATATAATATATGACGTATGCAATGTAAAGTGGAAATGTCAAGTTTCCCATATTCTAAGAAGATCTATAAGTTACATGTAAAGAAGAGTGAAAATATTTTAGAGTTTCTTCCTTAATATCATTTAGAAAATGATGTATATTGGTCACTAAATAAATAAAGTTTTCTCTATTCTTGTTCATTATCTTATCTGATATTTTTATCAATCATATATATGTACGTGTGTACCAATTACTATTTGTTTACAACTTTTTGGGGAGGGGGATATATGTATATATTTTGACAAAATTATTAACTCTATTTCTAGTAATACTTTGCCTCCATCCACTTTACTAGAATTAGAATTAGTATATTTGTCAAAATATACACGTAGCTGATTAATTTTTGAACTAGTTCCTTGCAAGGTCCAAATTTAATCGCAACTTTGCCAAAGCTTTAATCTAACCTAATTCTATCATGATACCTTGTAACTAGAAAAAGAAACAATCTAATATTATGTTTGGATCAGTTAGTCAATACAACCAACTAAATATTTGACCTATTTACTTAACTAGGTATCTTACTTCTTTGTTTATGATTATCATTAATCAATCAACATATTAATAGTCAATAGTCTTATAACCTAATGTCACATAAATTAGATTGAAATCTCCCATTCTCTAGTATAATGGTAAAAAAAAAAAAAATGAAAAAACAAACATATTAATACTTAAAAATGATGGTGAGCATTTTAATTAATGATGCAAAGTTTGAAATGCCTAATGAAGTGCATAAGCAAATGGGTGGTTAATTCATGATTAATGACCATAAGAAAACAAAAGCACATTTATTTGCAAAACATTCCACTCCCATATAAAATACGATTTATATGAAATGGAACTTAATTTAATGTTAACTAGTGATAAAAATAGAAAATAAACTTAATTCAATATTATCTAATGAGGAAAATAGAAGCTAAACTATTTAACACATAAATCCCTGGATCATTCTATAATCTCATTCATATCATTACAAAGCTAGTCTCATGAATTATTGAACGTCTCATATTGGAGGCTCTTGTGATCTAACCATTAAAATACTTATTATGTTATGCATTACAATCATTAAATTAATAAGATCATGGGCTTGATGGTTTCGTTTATTGGACCATAGAAGTTACTTAAAAGTCCATAACAAGACAAGCAATTATAATTCTAAATAGAGATAGGGTAGATTTGAATCAAAGGCTTTAAAAGCACCAAATATAAATAATAATAATAATAATAAAAAGAAAAAACCTATAAAATCATATCCAAATTTCTCAAAATGCTCTCACCTTTGCAATGACACTATCTTAAGCTATATTGTTTCACTGGCTAATGACAATAGCCTTTTAAGAAAACATGCTATTTTGAGAAAGAGATGTAATGTTAAGATGGGAACACGCAAGAAGTGGATGCTTTGTACATTGGAATTCCAGGTGAATGGTTCATTAAGATGAAAGCTGTGATGTTCCGACAAAGTCGGTTTCATTCATCTGTCTTTGGATAGTTCGTATAACCTCATGCTTGCACTAATTTCGAGCATTTTATTTAACTTCATTAGAACCAAGTGCGATAACATTCTAATGAAGTGATCTTTAAGACTAATTTTCTCTGCTTCACATGCTTGCACCAATTTTGTGCATTTTATTTTAATTTTGGGGGGTGAGCGGAAGGGGATCGGGAGTTGGGATGTTGATATCATTCTATATGACCCATTTTAGGAGTTAAAAAGTTTAGATTAAGTCAACGGTCAAGAATTCGTTAAAACTTATTTATTTATTTATTTTCCAATGACTGCCTAATGGTACTTGATAAGCATACAAAAAAGAAGAGAAGTGCAATTTCTAGGATGCAAGTAAGCTACTCGCACATACAGTTGCAATAGTAATAGTATGTGTTTTGCGGTTTGGATGTGAACATCGTGTTGTTTTTAAAAATGATTGTTTTTATAAAAATGAAGGATAATATGTTCTATTCAACTTCGGTCACAACTACCATTTAGGCAAGCACACTTGTTGAAGTCGTATAGAAAATATTAGCTCGTATTCCTTGGAGTCATTAGCTTTTAACCTACTTCCTTTCATATATTATCTAGCTAAGCAAAATTTAGCAGAGCATGGAAATAGGGTATTACAGACTAAACTAAAATTTACATACTCATATACTGTTTTGAGGGCAAAAAAACAAGATAAGTTAAAATGCAAGAATGAACTTAGGGTTTTGCTTCATCAAGTCCATATCATGTGATTTATAAAATCTAAGTCAAGGATTAGTTTGTTGAAAATGCTTGTACTGTTGAGGCCGCAAGAACAAAATTGCTCAACACATGATTTAGAGATAGTCGTGTTAAAGTTTGCTTTCAAATGGGAATATTATCTGAATAATCAAGGATAAAGAATTTATATCAGTCATCAGAGCCTTGACCACTTGTTCATGTCAAAGGAGAAACGTGGTAAAGAAATGGTTAAAGAGTTCATAAAAGAACCGCAATCTCAAAATAATTATTATGCGAAAGAGAATGAATGTAGTAATCGATGCTCTGAGTTGAAAGTATGGAAAAGTCTAGGGCCGATAAAAGAATTGGATGGATTAGAAGTGACTAGTTCTTGAAATTAAGGTCGGGAATCGTGTGAGCATTGAAGGCAAATTCCATTGGAGGAATATTGAACCCTTTACGGAGCTCCGGTACGCATCACGAGTTAAGCATACGAGCCAAGTTTTGAGGACAAAACTTCTTTTAAGAGGGGTAGGTTGTAAACCCCTCAATTTATAGGGTTAAGATGGATTAAACCCTAATCCTAGTCAAACTAAAGTTTCAAAAGTCAACTAAGATCAAGACAATCTAGAAGTTTCAACTCCTGTAATCCCGCGCTCGAAATCTAAGAACAATAGAAATAAGTTAATGATGAATTATAGTTTGGAATAATATAGGATAGGTTAAAAGGATTAGATTTGTAAAAATTCGATTCGTTTTGAACCCGAACAAGATCAATTCTCGAAAAACGTGCTCTGATGCGTGAAATAGTAAAAATATTTCGATTACACCAAAAGACTCGTAATTATACAAGGATTTCAAAAATATCAATTTCGTAATTTTTCGGTAACTAAAGATATCAATTATAGCCCATTTACGCATATTTTTATTACTGTGTATATTTTATTTGTCTAGTCTACTATTCATAGTACTATTTTACTATCTTTATTTTTTCTTAAAACCTATTTCTTACAATCTACACACCTATTCTTACACTTTTTTTTATTTCCAATACAATTTTATTCACATCACATCTTACACATTATCACTTTTCATTAAAAAAATACAAAACAAAACAAAATTCTCTCTCTCTCCCCCCCCTTCGATTTGTGCCCACCCCTCTCTTTTGTCTTTTCTCTAATTTTTTTTAACTTATTTTATTACATCTAATTTTTACTCTAAAACTCTATAAATACCCCTTTCCTCATTCACACTTTATACATACTTTTCAAACCTTAACAAAACTCTACCAAATTTTCCTCTCAACTTCTCTTTCTAATAATTCTCTCTCAAACACACTCTACCATTCACCACTCTTCAAGAAAACAAAATAACAAATACACTACCCACATATTCTTACATCCACCTTCAACACATAAACACAAATTAGGTAAAAACTTTATACCATTGTTTTTCTCATGTTATGTCACTTAGCATGACCATAGTGTTGTTTCTCAAAAACTCATGTGAGCTGTAGAAGCAACAACATATTCATGTTTTATTCTTGCATATGCCAAGAATACCAATTGTATTATTTTGTTATACTATTGTTATTATTATGTTGCTGTTATTCTCCTAATCTAACTTTGTATATATATTATTAAATATATGTATACCTATATATTTCTTAGAGCCTAAATGCTCACTAACTATTACTAACATGTTTATTATTGTTACTACTCATATTATTATTGCTCTTATTATTGCTTTTTTCTTTTCTTTCTTTTTTCTTTTTTCTTTTTGGACCAGTCTATTCTTAGTTCTGAGAAGCCTTGATGAAGTTAACGCTCCCAATACTTGATTAGGATACCTTTATGAAGCTAAGGTCCTCAATACTTAACCATATTATTATGCTTATTAGCTTATTATATTTCTTTTTATCTTATTATATATTATTCTTTTCCTTTTTCATTACTACATAATCATATTCATGAATGATTAGAATGTTGTTGTCTTAATAAAAATAAAAATGGGTTCTTCCTTAAATAAAAAAAAAAAAAGTAAACTAAATTTCTTAACAAAAGATTTTTCAACAAGAGATCTAAGTATTGTTTTTAATAAATTCTTTTCAAGATGCTTAGATGAGCTAATAATAAATTTTAAAGTATTAGTAATGAAGATTTCTTCAAATAATAAAAGGAAATCATTTCTATTATAAATCGGAACTAAATACTCCATAAAAATATAATTTTTTTAGCATTAAACTTAAGATTTTAACCCAACCATATCTTTTATAAAACTTAAATAGGTTTATCATAGACTTTGAAAATCACTTACTAAATAAACTTTTATAAGACTTAATTTTTAATATTGTTATTCTCTTTTCAAAGTTAAAATGAAATCTTTATTAAGTTCTAATGTAAACCCCTAAAATTTTCGGAATCGGTTTAGCATAAAAACCCTAACCGGAAGTCAAACGAAACCCTAAAGGTCAACAAAACCCTAGTTTACCGTATCAATCTAAGTCCGGCATTGCCGTTTTCTTTGGCCCGGAAAAACGAAGTTGGGTTAAGAGCTCAAATAGACCGTAATAACCATAGGTTTTATAAAAGTTTCAGTTTCGCGAAATTCGGATGTCCTTCGAACCCGATCGGACACAGTTCTCGAAAAACGTGTCCGGAAGCCGGACTAGTAAAAATATTCCGAATATACCGTTAGACTCGTAAAAATATAAGTTTTCCAAAAATATCAATTTCATAATTTTTCGGTAAGTAAAAATAACAGATATAGCTATTATACGCGTATTTTCTTACTACCGGTACTTTAATTGTCATATCTACTTTACATTACACTATTCATTACTATTCTACACTATTCTTTTATCTCTACTTTTTCTTACACCTACTCTTACACTCTACATAACCTATTATCTTAACTTTTTACCTTTCCCATAACTTTATATCACATCTATCTTACTTATTACATCTTTTATTTAACAAAATACAAAAAATTAAATCACTCTCTCTCCCTCAAATGTGGCCGGCACTCTCTCTCTCTCTTCCCTCTCATTTGTTTTAATTTTGCATTTATTTTATCACACAAAAATCACTCCCATTTTCCTATAAATACCCCCCTCCTCTTTCACTTCTTTCACACCACTTCTATACTAAAATTACTCTCTCAAAATCTCTCTAGAATTTCTCTCCAAGAAGCTCTTCAAGAAGTTCTCTTTAGGCTCATCTCCTTTAGGTAAAAGTTCTTCAAGAAGTCTCCATGTTCATCTACTTAGTATGAGCTTAGTGTATGTTTTCTAAAACCATGAAGGTTAAGAAAGCAACATTAGATTCATACTTTGTTTTTGTTCATAATATCAATTTCTTTATGTTCCTTTATGTTCCTTATATTTCCTTTATGTTCTTCATATTTCTTTTATGTTCATAACTATCTACTATATCTAAATAACTATATACATATTCTTTAGAGCATATAAGCTCATAATCTTGCAATTTATTTACCTTTCATGCAATTTATTTACTTCAATGCAATTTATTTATTTCAAGTTGTTTATAAGACTAGTCTCTAGTCTTAGACTTGTCCTAATCAAGTCAAAACAAGTTTTTCTTCTTTCATTTTATTTCTTTATGGGACTAGTTTATTTCTTAGTCCCGGGAGCCTTGAAAAAGCTAAGACTCCAATACTTGATTTTATTATTTATGCTTTATGTTACTTTGTTTATTATTATTCTCATAATCATGTTCATTTAGAATGTTGTCCAAAAGTTTTGTTCTCTAAAGATAATGAAATAAAAGAAGACTTTTTGTCACTTAGGAATAAGTTTATGTGAAACATAAAAATATAAGATAACAAAAATAAACTCATTCATTTTCAAGTTACAAAAAGAATTCGCTATAAATTTAGAAACTATTTTTACTTAAAAGCTAGTTAAATCTTTGTTACTTTACTTTGCTTTTCAAAAGAAAATATTTTGTTGACAAAAATGGTTCTTTTCATAAAGAAAATAAGATGGATGACTAAGGAAATTTTAAGTAAAGACCTTGCAAATAGGCAAAGAAAATTATGGTTTGAAAAGAATAAAATTTTCACTTTTCAAGTTACAAGAAAAAGTTAATAAGATTATAGAAATTAGTTTTTCTACAAAAAGTCCTTAATTGTTCCACTTTGTTTTTACAAGGAAACAAATTTTCATGCATGAGTAATTGTTTTTGGAAATGGAGACATGAGAAAAGAATGAGAAATATCAAGTAAAGATTTTTGCCAAAACAAGTAACAAAGGAATTTACACAAGAAAATAAGAAATCATATTTTATATTCATAAATGTAACTTAGAAAGTAGAAAAATTTTATTTTCAAAAGTCACTTAGAAAAAGATAAATAAAACCAACATAAAACTTTTTAGAAAACAAAATAAACAAGGTATTCATTTCAAAGAAATTCACAAAAACAATTTCCGAAAAGCTTCAAACCGACATTGTTTTACTTAAGAAAAATAATTTGGACAACAAGACATTTGAGCATGCTTAAATATGAGTTACATAGTCATAAAAAGAGAATTTTCAACCATATAGATATAACTAAGTATTTATCAAACAAATTTTGATTTCTTGAACCAAAGTTGTTTTTACTTGAAAATCCGTGGTGAATTTTGTCACCAGTTTTTCGGAGCCTATATGGCTTTGTTTGTGGGAAATAATTTTAGAAATGGGTAGATCTTTTCGAGTAGATAGAAATCGGTATATTATATGCGCGATTCCGAGTTAAAATGACCAAGTTATGGCCATTTTAAGTTGGAACATTCTTCCATACGAACTTTGACGTTCTTTGACATTGTTTTGTCAAAATTCAAGAAAATCTTCAAGAAAAACTCATTATGGGTATTTTCTTTGGTTAGGTGAACCCGAGGAAGGATTTCTTCACCCCGAGAACTATTACGGTTTAGTGGATTGTGTGTGAACGACTCATCCGCTTAGAAGAAGTAGACGTCAATGGCATCGTGAGTTATTCCCGTTATTTTCATACTCTTGATTGTGCTTGTAAAATTAGTTGCACTAGAATTTAAGAAAAATAAAATGGAAGTGTATGATAATATGTTGAAAGAATACTAAGTATATCGAAATTCGACTTGTTTGTAATAAAGTTGTATGTGAATTAGTATTTTGAAGTGTTTGAAATTGATTGATCACTTGAAGGAATTTAAACGTAATTAACTAGACCTTAACTAAAGAAATTATTCATGCACTCCATATGTTGAGTCACATTGCATTCACTACTATACAATTGGTGGGACAAGTGTATAATAGTGGTGGTAGACAGAACCGGTATATCATGTAAGTGGCGAGTAGGAGCCGGTAAGAACTACAAAAGTGATGGCTAGTAGGAGCCTGTAATAAACTACAAGTTTTTGATGGCTAGTAGGAGCCTGTAATAAACTACAAGTTTTGATGGCTAGTAGGAGCCGGTAATAAACTACAAGTTTTTGATGGCGTATAGGAGCCGGTAAGATCTATAAAATTGTTTTTAAAAGTGGTGGCCGTAATTGGCCTGAATCCCCAACCCCGAATGAAGGGCGTAAATTCATTCAACATATGATTCCCGGAAAGTCATATGTCTTGTATGCTCACGTGGTTGAACATTTCATATGTTTGAATAATAAACTTGATTGATAAATTTTTCCTTGAGTATGAATTTTGGGAATTACTCACTAAGCCTATTAGCTTATACCCCGATAGCTACCTTTTGCAGTTTCCATACTTATGGCTAAGGCCACGTGGACCATGTGGGCAGGTAACCCCTTTTTAAATATTAGAACTCTGGATAAAAGTACATCATAGTATTAGCATGCAAATATTTTTATAATAGCTTAGTAATTTAGGGAGTTATTCCTAAGTATGCATAGTTTTGCTATGAACAAATATTCATTGTGAATCCTCTTTTCTTAATATGTTTTTATATCTCCTTAAACTTCATTATTCCATATATGGTCCTCTAAAATTGTGAAAGTAAGCCTTACACTTAATATAAAAGCTTTTGGAAATGACTAAGGTTGTCATACTTAAGCTTTAATATTGAGTGTGGCGGACTGTCACGTTTAGGGTACCCGTTGGGGCGTGACATCTAATGTCGATAATTCTTTATATGAAAGCTTTTTTTATAAACTTATCTAAAAGGATTATACCACCACTTGATAAACAGTAAGAATAAAGTAAGTTTTTCAAATCAAGATAAAATCAACTCATTATTTTAGAAATCAACTAAGAGAAATAAAAATTACCAATAAAGTAAAGTTTTAAAAAGGTAAACTTATTTTCTAAAGAAGTAGAAGAATATAAAAATGAGGGAAAATATACATTTAACACAACTCCAAATTTTAGACAACACTAACAACTTAAGAAAAATTTTGAAAACATTATTTTTCTATCACTATAAATAAAATTGGTATATAACTTAAAGAACTAAACTTTTGGAAATTAATTTATCTTTGAAAAGTTAGGAAATGAAATTATAATAGGAAAACACTCACTTATAACAATACAAGAATTTTTAAGTTTCCTTCTAGTAATTTGAAAAGGAAAAATTTTAAAAGTTTTCATCTTTTAAAACTCTTAAAGATGAAATGTTTTGTGAAAAATTAATGTTGAGACAACACTACAAAAATCATGCATACAATATGAGTATATATATATATATATATATATGTTCAAAGAATTTTTCAACTATATAATACCTATATATTTGTTTAAGGATTTTTTGGTAAAGAAAAGTTTAGAAAATCATATTTTAAGGGTTGAGAATTTCGTAACTATTATATAACGTGGTTTTTTGCAACCTAAATGGCCTTTTATGACAAAAATAACCTTAGAAATGGATAGATCTTTTCTAGTAGATAGAAAACGTTATATAATATGTGAAATTCCAAGTTAAAATAAGCAAGTTATTGCCATTTTAAGTTGGAATTTCATCCTATCCTAGTTCTGACATAAATTCTAGAATAGAGTTAGAAAGTTCAAGTAGAACTTCCATGAAATACTCATTCTGGGTATTTCTTTCGTTTAGGTAATAAAGCTTGCGAGGATTCGTATTCAGAAGACTATTATGAGTAAAGAATTTATGATAAGGATGGCCGAGTAAGTTTATCTCCTACTTTTACGTACTTGTTTATGCTTGTAGGCTTGTAGCTAGAAGCACTAGAAGTAGGAGAAGATGAAAATGGATTATGCATAATAATATTGATTGAAATAATACTAAGCATATCGAGACATGAATTGTTGTTAATTAAATTGTGTTTTATTATTATCATGCTGGAGTGTGTGCAAATTCTGTGATCGCTTTTAAATTACCTTAATTATATATTATGAGTTATATTAATTGATTCATGTATATCACGTAGTTAGACTCATTTCATTAGTTACTATGCTCGATGGACCAAGAGTATAGTAGTGAGGTCCACGAGAACCTGTAAGCCCACAAGATGGGCGAATAGGAGCTCGAAAGAACCATTTAAGGATGGGCGAATAGGAGCCCAAAAGAACTATTTCAAGATGAGCAAGTAGAAGCTCGAAATAAACTATAAAGTTAGATTTCAAAGATAGATGTTAAAGAGCCCGAAACAGCTAACCCCGCATGGAGGGATAAACCCATTCAAACATATGATTTCTGGTAGATCATATATATTGCTTATTCACTTACTTGATGTATGTCGTGTTTTTGTTTAATAACTTGTTTGGATTTATTAATATAAGTATGTTAATCTAGGAATATTCTTACTAAGCTAGTTGAGCTTATACCCTAATAGGCTTTTGTTGACACAAGATTGATATCTCTTTTGCTCGAAGACTTTATATACCCAAGTGGAATTAAGTTTTGGGAAGCTGCTGGGGAAATCCTTTTGAAGATCTTAGAATAGATTTCCTTTTAAATCTTTTGGTTTTAGTATTGTTTCTTATGTGAAAGGCTAACTTGGTATTTTGTTCTTTGGAGATTTATCGGGGGAATGACCCTAAGATGATGTAAGGACCATACTTTTATAATGTTGAAGTTAGATATTTATCTAGATTTTTTGTATGCTATGTTTACTATCTCGAACTACACATCCTATCGAAGTCTCCTATTGTTGTGATAGATGCCTTACATATGGTGTTAAACTTTCGCATGACTTTGGAAAGTCATTCGTAAGTTTTAATACCATACGTGGTGGACTGCCACATTTAGGGTATCTTTTGGGGTGTGATAGACGTGATCTATCATGCATTTTCAAAAGTGACGGCCTATATCACAAGTGTGACAACAGGCGTGATCTCCTCTTGTCACAAATTTTTCCCTTGTCATGGGTGTAACAAGGCTCATGATAACTATTACGGCCTCATCACGCGATGATCATGGCCCCATCATGGGCGTGATCCTTACCTAGTGTTGTTCATAAAAAAAAGAAAAATAAAAGGAAAGAAGAAAGAAAGATAAAATGAATTAAGTAAATGATAGATGAAATGACATGTTAGTGTTTGTATAATAAGGAATGATTTAATACTTTAATAGGATTTGTAATTATCTTGGGTTAACATAGTTCTAAAGTATAAAATAAACATAATTAGTAAACTTAAGTTCAACTTGAATATATAGACTTCAATGAGCTAAAATGAATTAGATTGATTAAGTTTAATTACCATTAGCTTAGTAATTGAATTAAATGATTAACTCTATTCAATTTAGCTAAGTACAGTTAAAATAGATATATGATAATTACTTAGGGAAATAATTGAATATGGCTTAGTAATTTAATTAAATGAGTGAGTTGAATTAACTTGATTAAGACTAAGATAATATAGGCTTAATAAATAATAATTGGCTTTGATTAATGAGTTAGGGTAAACTATAATTAATATGGTGAATATGTCGTTTCGTATGCGTGTTTGTTTGGAATAGGAATGTTTTGATGATGTTGTTGTAATAAAATATTATAAAGAAAGTGAAAATAAATACTTTGACAAACAATGGAGAGGGCAAATCCCATAGCTATGATAGAGTTCCTACTTAGTGTCAGATCAAATAGTTATTTAATAAAAGTTCGATGTAAATGGATAGTTAATTTAATTTCTTATATGAGTTTAATTTCTTGAAATAGATATGGATATCTTTTTTACCTTTTGAGATGGTGTTTGAATCTCTATTTTGATCTCATATATACAAGGTACATAGTAACTTGCATGTTCGATGCTAGGATAGACATACTAAAATGAATTTAAACTTAAAGATGACTTAATAATTGAGTGTCGTTTGTGCGTGTATCGTTGAATCTAGTCCGGGGAGCAATAACCTTATCCCGAAGGGATACAATAGTTTAGGCACTTAGGCCACCCCTATCATGATACAATGACTTTCACAAGTGGCTTGGCAGGTAGTCGGTGGGGCAAATAGTATTGGTGTAATGTCTACTTAGGCTCAAAGAGAAGCAATATGATCTGATTCACGTTTTATAGGGACGACTGAACTAGATGATGTTATTGACTGGAATGAGTAGAGTTATATAACGGCTCTGAACCCTATATAACACTATTTTTTTGTAATGTTATGTAGGAGATATAAGTATTCGGGTTGCCTATATCAATCCCTTGAGTGTGTACTATTACTCAAGACTCAGTTCCTATGATTTTTTTGGAGTATGAGTGCTCCTATGTTGATTGTTGAATTTAATTTAAAAATAATAAATTATTATTGATGCATCGCATGTAGCTTAAGCTAGTGTGTCACCTTGTTTGTGATTGTGTTACTGTGTACTAGGTTTTGGCTCATTATTATTGTCGTTGTCTTTTTCTAGGTATTGTAGCGATGATGATTCAATGATGATGATGGTGTTGTTGTTGATGTGGGTGATGGTATGTTGTCTTAGGAATGAGCAATCCTGGAGATATGAGAGAAGGAATAAAGTGAGATAAGACCAATGAATTATTTGTATATTTTTTTATTTTGTTTTGTATATGGAGATGGATTTATTTATTGAAATTATATTTCTCTAAAGGATCTTATAGAGCCCATATGTTTGTAATAATCATTTAAAGTTTTGTTTTTTAGAATGTTGATCTACTCATTTGAGTATAAGCTAGAAATGCTTTTCTTAAGCTTGTTTTTCTATCACAAATCCAGTTGTCTCCAAAATCTAATTAAATGGTTTTAGAAGTTAAAATAGGTTAGTAATGTTCAACATAAACAAAATTCTTTTAAAGGAAGCCCGAGCGTGTAACATATTAAGTATTATATGTGGCGATGATCGCCTTAATGAAATTTTAGCGTGTTACAATTCATTTCCAAATATTCATGCTAGACTGCCTTAGTTGAACGTTTTATAATAATTTAGCTTGTCTTCAAATAAAGTATCTTTCTTAGACACCAAAAAAAATATTAAAAAATCTAAATAGATTCTTTAAGGGTATCAAACTTTTTAACTCCACCACACTATGATGTTGTATTTTTGTTCAGCTATAAACATTTCAATGGTTTATTCTTTAGGCATCACAAGCTCATGACAGATTAAAAGCATCTCAAATTCCTTCACATTAGCTTTCTATGTTAAATCCTCCTTACTTACGACTTTGCAGCTGCATAAACATCTCATACTTATAATAATTAGGAACAAAACACTAATGCATAAGGCACTTCATTTCTTTCCATGTATTTATGCCACCCTCATCTAATCATAATCTTCTATCCTTGGTATTTTTCAACCATGGTGCAATAGAACTATCAAACTACAATGTAGTCAATCTCATCTTTGTCTGTTCATTATAATTATAGCATTCAAACACCTTCTCAACCTTGTACTCCTAATCTAGGAACATTTCCATAGATTTACTACACAAATGGTAGAATCTTCATCGTAATATGCTATAATCCTCGACATTGTTGATTTGTTTGTCGAATCCTTTCCATCTCAAAATTATCTTCATTGTCCTTGTGCGTTCTACTAACTTCCCCAAAGTATCTTTTATGCTAACTTTTAGAATGTTGTCGTTTCCTTCACGAGCATTATTACCATAATGATTATCTCCAAACATCCTTATACAAAGTTAATGAATTCCCCAATGTACCTTACAACAACTAACTTATTACTTCCTTTTGCTAATATTCTTGGTTCTCTTTATGAATCTTCCAAAGATAATAGCTCCTCAATCGAAATTAATTTTCGTGTTGCCTTCAAAAGACATTATTGGTTCTCTAAATGAATCTTCCAAAGATAATAATTGTCACCCTGAGGGGTACCATAAACGTGGCAACCCGCTATACACAATATTAAAGCCTAAGAATGACTTCCTTAGTCATGCAAAGGCTTTCACATCATGTACAAGGCGTACAACACATCAGAGGGAATGCATTAGAGTAGTGCATTTTACTTTGATAACAATTAAGTAATAAAGCAAGAGAAATAATTAACATTAAGCATAAATAAAGTCAATTACAATTCTTAGGGGCATATCCCCACTAATGTATTCAAGACGACATAGATACATTTTCTAGTAATCTTCAAAATATTAACATAACATAAAGAAATTTCAACAAGAAAATTCATTCTATGCTTTTACTTCTTCCGTAAAAGCTCAATAATCCCCTAATGATTTCCTTAATGTCTCGTCCTCGGATAGAGTCTCAAGCATACCTGTTGCAACAAAAATCTATGAGGTATAAGCTTACAACGAGCTTAGTGAGATATTTCCTTTATTCGCACTATATTTCAAACAAGTTTATTAATTTTCATGCATATACTATGTGATATGAACCACACCAATGGATGACGAAACCCGATAGCAATATGTTTGATTCAATTCTCAAAACTGTTCATGTTTGAATGGAAACCGTGAGCTGTTGTCTATAAAGAGACAAGAACCTTGGTATAAAGTGTAGACACCACAATTGAATATGGAGCTTTCGATTGATAAGTTGAAAGTTGAACGCTACAGACAAGATCTGATAAGTTCAGAAGAAGTTCTGTCAAGAACCTAAGGGAAATTCTCAATTTCATTAAAAAATGTAATATGTCTTGTTCATACAAAACCCAAGACTATTTATAAATACACATAAGACAACCAAAAGACACATGAGAAAACCAAAATACACGTGAAAGTACGCTGGCAAAATAACACAAGTACGATGATAACTTAGACATGGTGTAGAATTTAGAAAATAAAAAGCAAGAGCAATTAGGGTCGCCGGCAGCATAGACGATGAACACCGATGGCTTAAGGCCAGTGTAGGGTGAACATCGCACGATAACAATGTTTTCAACACTGGTTGATTTCTTGAAGGCCGATGGTGCTTGATTCAAAGCCAGTAGTGTAGCTAGCCAGCCTTAGGCCACTCGCATGCAACAAGTCTTCATCCATTCTTGAGCTTGCCTTGATGATGTTGATTAGTTTGGATTTAGTCTGGATGGTGTGAAAATGTATCTCCTCCTCTTGAACCTTCTGAATCAACTCGTTGAGTGCTTCTTTGGATCTTTTAGCTTGAGTCCTTGAAGCCGGTCCAGGTAGCATCACAAGTGGATTTACTCTTGACCTTCTGACCATGCTTCCATCATTCCCTTCCTCTCGAGAAGGTCCTCAAATCTTTATCACTTGCATCAAAAGGACTCAGATCAGTAATATTAAAAGTAGCACTTATAGTATACTCACCTGGTAAGTTGAGCTTGTAGGCATTATCATTGATGCGCTCAAGGACTTGAAATGGTCCATCGCCTCTAGGAAGCAATTTAGGGCACCTTTATGCTGGAAATCTCTCTTTGTGCAAGTGAACCCAAACCCAATCACCAAGTTCAAAAACAACTTGTCGCCGCCCTTTGTTGGCTTGTTTTACATGCTGCTCAGTCCGTTGCTCAATGTTGTGACTTGCCTTCTCTTGAATCTGCTTAACAAATTCAGCTTTCTTCCTGCCATCTAAATTCACAAACTCATTCATAGGTAAAGGAGATAAATCCAATGGAGTTATTTGATTAAACCCATATACAATCTCAAAAGGTGAAAATTTAGTGGCAGAATGTATGGTACGATTATAAGCAAACTCAACATGTGGCAAACAATCTTCACATGTTTAAATGTTCTTCTTAATAATAGCCCTTAACAAAGTTGATAAAGTCCTATTTACTACTTCAGTTTGACCATCAGACTGTGGATGACAAGTGGTAGAAAACAGTAATTTAGTTCCTAACTTACACTACAAGGACTTCCAAAAATAGCTTAAGAACTTTGCATCCCTATCGAAAACAATTGTTTTAGGCATACCATGCAATCGAACAATTTCTCTAAAGAACAAGTCAACAACATGTAAGCATGGAATAAAATGTGCCATCTTCGAAAATCGATCTATAACCATAAAAATAGAATCCCTACCATTTTTGGACTTGGGCAATCCTAATACAAAATCCATGGAAATGTCAACCTAAGGTTCAGTAGGAATAGACAGTGGTATATAAAGGCCATGAGCTTGAACCCTAGACTTAGCTTGCCTGCAGGTTACACGTCGCTCACAAATTCTCTCAACATCACGTCTTATGTGTGGCCAATAAAAATGCTCATGTAAGACCCCTAAGTCTTAGCTACACTAAAGTGTCTCATTGATCCCCCACCATGAGACTCCCTAACCAATAACTCTTGAATGGAACAATTGGAATACACAACTTGTTATCCTTAAACCAAAATCCATCACGTTTAGAGAATTTTCCAATGGCTCCTTTCTCACAGCAAGCATACTCTTCACAAAAACTTAGTCTGTAACATACGATTCTTTAATGTGTTCAAAACCAAGTAATTTAGTGCTAAGAGTAGATATAAGAGTGTACCTCCTTGAAAGCGCGTCCACAACAACATTTGCCTTACCTTGCTTGTAGTGGAGACATATGGAAAGGTCTCTATGAATTTTACCCAGTGAGCATGTCTCTTATTCAACTTGTGTTGACCCTTTAAGTACTTCAAGGATTCATGATCCGTGTAAATTACAAACTCTTTTAGCCAAAGATAATGTTGCCATGTCTCTAGCACCTGAACCAATGCATACAACTCCTTGTCATAAGTAGGGTAATTCAAAGTTGCCCCACTTAGCTTTTCACTAAAGTATGCAATCGGTCTTCCCTCCTACGTAAGAACCGCTCCAATACCTAACCCTGAAGCATCACACTTAATCTCAAAGGTTTCAGCAAAGTTAGGTAATGCAAGTAACGGAGCATGGGTTGGTTTCTCCTTAAGCAATTGGAATGTCTTTTCTTGTTGCTCTCCCCAACTAAACCCAACGTTCTTCTTGTTGACTTTAGTGAGTGGTGCAACGATGCTGCTAAATTCCTTCATAAACCTTCGATAAAAACTAGCCAATCCATGGAAACTACGAACACTACTCACATTTGTTGGACTTGACCATTCCTGAATCACACGAATCTTCTCTTCATCCACCTGTATTCCTTGTGCACTCACAACAAAACCAAGAAACACAAGTTTTTCTATGCAAAAAGTGCACTTTTTGAGGTTAGCATATAATTGCTCCTTTCAATGTACATCCAAAACAGTCCTCAAATGAATTACATGATCATCTAAATTCTTGCTGCAAATAAGGATATCATCAAAATAGACAACCATAAATTTCCTAATAAAAGCTCGCAAGACATAGTTCATAAGTCTCATGAAAGTGCTAAGTGCATTAGTTAAGCCAAAAGGCATATCTAACCATTCATATAAACCATATTTTGTCTTAAATGCGATTTTCCATTCATCACCTTCCTTTATTCTAATTTGGTGATATCCACTTTTCAAATCAATTTTAGAAAAGACACTTGACTCATATAACTCTTCTAACATGTCATCTAAGCAAGAAATGGGATGTTGATACTTTACCGTGATGTTGTTGATGGCTAAGCAATCAACACATATTGTCCATGACCCATCCTCTTAAGCACCAAAATCACTAGCACTGCACATGAGCTCATGCTCTCCTCATGTACCCCTTCTCCATTAAGTCATTAACCTACTTTTGGAGTTCCTTAGTCTCCTCTAGATTACTCCTATAAGCTGGTTTGTTTGGAATAGATGCCTCGGGTATAAAGTCGATCTGATGCTTAATACCACAAATAGGT
Source organism: Combretum micranthum (assembly GCA_024138025.1). Taxonomy (NCBI): domain Eukaryota; kingdom Viridiplantae; phylum Streptophyta; class Magnoliopsida; order Myrtales; family Combretaceae; genus Combretum; species Combretum micranthum. The sequence continues at coordinate 37,917 of JAMXBD010003771.1, read as the reverse complement.
GGTAATCCCTATTCCATCAGGAAAAACATCCTCAAAATCCTATAATATAGAAACAATAACACTAGGCAAAGAGTTAGGAAGTTTGTTAGTACTCAAGCAAGTTTCTTTAAAAACCAGCAACAACATGGGTTGCTTCATCACTAACGCTCTCCTCACCATGCTCACTCTCGCCTCTCACAACTTTCCTTTTGCAAAGCTGCACTCTCCTTTTCTCTCACTACCAAAGCCAATCCCCCTTCGACTTGGCCTCTCATACTCTTTCCAGCCTTTCTCTCTTTTACAGTTTCCTTTTATTTAATTCTCTCATTTTCTTTTTGTGTTTCACTCTCTCTTGTGTTTCCCAAAGGATTGCTGTAATTACAATTGATCTTCATAGACTTCTTTAGGGGTTAAGGCTTAAGGCTGTAGCTCTTGCCATTGTGAACAAGTGAATACTTGTTGGAAAAACCATCATGAATCACCTTCCTATCAAATTATCAGTCTTCCTAACAAGACACGACAAGCCTGCATTGGTATAACATCACAAAGCGCCTCATCATTCTACCTTGCGACGTGAAAAGCAATTTTACCTGTTTGGCCACCTTAGTCTCACCACTATCGTTCAGCCACTGTAACTTATAAGGACTAGTATCTTTAGTGATCTTGAGCCCCAATTTATCTACAATGAAAGCATTGCAACATTTGTACAGCTTCCCCCATCAACAATCAAACTATCAATATTGTCACCAATATAGCATCGAGTATGAAATATATTCTCTCATTGCACATCACCTTCCTCTTTCACTTGCACACTCAAAGCACGCTTTACTACCCCCACTAAACTACCTACAGCAGGTTCTTCTTCAGTGATATCCTCTAATGGTGGCATATACTCATCATCCTCATTGTCCTCTTCAGTTTCATACTCATCATCACCACGAACAATCATGATGCATTTGTTAGGACACTAACTAGTAATATGACCACTGCCTTAGCATTTAAAACATTTTATATCACAATTTCTAAGAGTAAAGGAATTGGATTTACCTTGATTTTTAGTGTTGGTCGTGTCATGTTTTCACTCAAATTTTGGATTTGAAATGGGTTTCTTCTCCTCTTTCTTCTTGTAATTTGATTTGAAACTGGATGAACCCGAACTAGATGTAAAACGCATGGTACTACTACCTTTCCTCTTGAGTTGATTCTCAATTTGTATGGCCATATGCACGATATCTTCTAACTCAACATAGTGCTGCAATTCTACCACATTTTGTATTTCCCTATTCAATCCTGTCAGAAATCTTGCCATTGTAGCGTCATAGTCCTCTTCCACTTTTTCCCTAATCATTGCCACCTCCATCTCTTTATGGTACTTCTCTACACTTCTACTACCTTACTTAAGGTTTTGCAACCTGTTATATAAGTCCCTATAGAAACAAGAGGGTAAAAATCACTTCCTCATCACTCTTTTCATCTCTTCCCAAGTTTCTATTGGTGGCTCCCTATTCCTTCTCCCATTCAATAATAATTGGTCCCACCAAACAATGGCATAATCAGAAAACTCAATGGCAACAAGTTTTACCTTCTTGGTGTCAGAATAGTTGTGTCAGTCAAACACCAACTCAACCTTCTTCTTCCACTCTAGATAGGCCTCAGGATCATTCTTCCCCTATAAGGATGGAATCTTCATCTTTATATTTCTAGATAATCGTCCTCTTGATTCCTAAACCCTCTAATCTGACCCCCATAATGCCTATTACTATGAACAGAAGCCCTGTCAAATTCTTCTTCATAGCCCAATCCTTCATACTCCTCTTCCTGAAACCATACTCCCCTCCGAGGAAGTGTTCCTCTCCTATTTACTTGAGGAGCACTCCTTGACTGCTTTAAGTTCTTCTCTACTTTCTCATTACGCTCTTCCATTCCTTCCTAGAACATCTTCTTTATCTTAGTAGTCAATGCTTCTAAAATCAATATATGTCAACTCCTCCCTTCTTACCTTTAGTTGTACCCATCTGTGACATATTTTTCTTACCTACAATATACAAGGTTAGGAGTAAAATAATCTTCACAGATCACTCCCCCGTGTTTCTCTCTATTGATGGTTTACTCCCTCCTCATGTATTCTCATAAACAAGATTTTGTTCCTCTCTCGAAATTCCTCTTTCGTTTCTGTAAGAGCTAATTCGAACAACTCGAAGACCCAACCACATAATTCAACCTAAAATTATCAAGAGAATATAAACAGACAAACTTAGGTCAAACTATATCAATGGATTTTGGAACAATTGAGGAAACAATTTTTTTTTTTTGTGCCACCCAATCAATTAGATAACTTTATGACAAGTCTTTTAAGAATTCAAACAATCTGACTTTTCTATTTTGCGTGATTTTTTTTTTTTTTTTTGCTGATTTCTTTCTTTCTTTCTTTTCAACCACAACGATGAACTTTCAAGATCGAACAAGATTGACAAAACTCAAGAACAGAAACTTCAAACCCTAAAAATTGAAACTTTAAATAAAGAAAGGATAGGCAAACCTCAAACAAACCCTAGGCTCTGATACCAAACTGATATGAACCACGCCAATGGATGATGAAACCCGATACTAATATGTTTGATTCAATTCCCAAGACCGTTCGTGTTTGTATGAAAACCGCAACCAATTGTCTATAAAGAAAAAAAAAAAAACCTTGGTATAAAGTATAGACGCCACAATCGAATATGGAGTTTTTTATTGATAAGTTGAAAGTTGAACGCCATGGACAAGATTCGATAAGTTCAGAAGAAGTTCTATCAAGAACGTAAGAGAAATTCTCAATTTCATTCAAAAATGTAATATGTCTTGTTCATACAAAACCCAAGACTATTTATAAATACATATAAGAAAACCAAAAGACACAGGGGAAAACCAAAGGATACATGAGAAAACCAAAATACGTGTGAAAGTATGCTGGCAAAATAACACAAGTACTGGTGGCTTAGACACGGTAGAATTTAGAAAATAAAATCTAATAGCAATTAGGTTTCTCCCACTGACGGCCTAGCTTCTACGCCGGCGACGTAGATGATGAACACTGGCGACATAAGGACAGTGTAGGGTGAACGCTACACGATAATAGCATTTTCAACGCTAGTTGATTTCTTGAAGGCCGGCGATGCTTGATTCAAATCCGGCAGTATAGCTAGCCAGCCTTGGTCCAGTCACATGCAATAAGTCTTCATCCATTCCTGAGCTCGCCTTGATGATGTTGATCAGTTTGGATTCAGTCCAGATGGTGTGAAAATGTATCTCCTTCTCTTGAACCTTCTGAATCAACCTGTTGAGTGCTTCTTTGAATTTTTCAGCTCGATTCCTTGAAGTCGGTCTAGATGGCATCACAAATGGATCTACTCTTGACCTTCTGACCATGATTCCATCACTATGCATGTTATGCAATAACCACATGATATAAAAAATCATGTATGAGTATCCGAAAATTATACATAGAGCGGATTTATGCCCTCCGTAACGAGAGTTAAAGAATGATATTTGAAGGTCTACACGATCTTCTATTGCTAGTCCCCGAGCTCTCTGCTCATAGCAATCAATCGGCACGACTCATAGTGATCATCTAACCCATTCATAAATACTTATCTTTTTAGCTCCTCACTATACTTGTAGGGATCTGGAGCATACTGCAAAAGCTGATTAAACTTTGTCTCATATTTTTTTTTTTTTTTAATTCTTCCTCTTTAAGATATGTGTAAGAAGTCAGCACTATATCTCACTCTTAAACTATTAGGGAAGTAATTTTCAAAAACCCGTGCCGAAACATGTTCCGATTGACAGGTGGCGGAAACTCATGGCTTTTTAATTCCCTCCAAATTCTAGCATTAAACCTTAACATGTAAGTCCCATAACTTACACGAAGATTTTGTGGTACTTCATACGTGGCAAAGGATAGACACATGTGCTAACCAATCTTCGACTTCATCTAGCTTGTCGAAAGCTCCATCGAAATAGCGATTGCTTTTGATGAAGTCTACAAGAGAACTTCTGTAAGGTCGGGGCGTTGGTAGCGATGGTAAAAGTGCAATATGAGAGTGCGCATCTCATGGTTCATGCACTTCAATAGATGCTTACGGTTCTTGCTGAGGGAGTGCTAGTGCTGGCATGTTGATGTTTTGTTGTTGCACCAAGACATTCAAAATCTAGGCTAATTGACCAAGGGTGGCCTGAAGATCACCTTGTGGAGTTGGTAACGGAACTGCTTATAGAATTTCTTGTTGGTTCCTTTCTTCAAGCGGATTATTCGATGCATGTTGCTCCCTAACGCGTCCCCTTCTAGTACGGTTGTTTATATTTTTAGTTACTAAGCTAAAAAATAATTATTAAGTCTTAAGCAGAAATTTTGGAAATCACAGAAATTTAACCATTTCAATAAGATAGGAATATTTCAAAATCTTAAGAGGAATGATGTAATCAAATTAGAAAACATAATTTATAGTGAAAATGCTTCATTAATTTAAGCATTAATGGGGTCTAAAAACCGTAAAAAAGGAAATTAAAAATAGCATCAAAAGCTTACAAAGTCAATCACAAAATATTACAACAAAATAACACCTTTCCAAAAATACAAAAAATGATTCCTAATTGATCCTATAGCTTAGGTCAATCTGATTACAAAATTTTTGTTTGGACATTTGGGATATTCTCTGTTCATAATGATGTTAGCATTGGTTTCCTTCCTTATGTCTTTCATCTTCCTTGGCGCAACCTTTTTGGAAAGGGACTCAATCCATGGTGATTGTGAAGAATCTCCTTTATACCTCTTTGTTGTAAATTGCCTCAAATATCCTCTTACCAACATTCTTTCACCCTTGTTAGATGGGTGACTCACGCTTGGTTGGGTTAGCTAGAGGGTGTCCTCCCTTTCTAACTCTATCATAATCACTTTATTGCTTTAGTTATTGAGTATAGGTGTATGTGACGTACTTCGACTCATGGCTCTTTCATTCGAAGTCGGGTTAGTTGGCTATCTAGAGTTGTAGTTGTTATGGTGGGGTTCGAAGTCGTGATCGCTCCATATGTAATCTATTTGTGGTACCATAGGCTCCACTTCTAGGTCTTCTTCCTCTATTTCTTCTTCCTCTTCCTCTTCTTCTTCCTCCATGTCCTTACCCAATCTTACAATCTCTCCCCACTTTACCTCTTATGGTTGGGTTGGAGCTGGCTTATTCGAATGCGATAGCACATTACGGTATACTCCATACCAATAGAAATAAAAGTCACCGTCAGCTCGGTTCCAGTCGGTGTGGTCGGACACCTCATTGCGGGCGTAGATGTATAAAAGCCTTAACAAATTCCAAGTTCTAAAGTCGAGGAAGGTTTGGTATCCGTCATTTCAGAGGATAAATGTGGCTTCATGGGTGTGTTGTAGTAATAACCCATTAACCTCTCGACGCCGTAAATGATCTCCATGTCAGTCCAATTCGTACATCTCTAGGCATAATACCTTATCCCCTCTAGAACATGCTCCCATATGGTACCACAAAGTCCTTGCTTCCACATGTTAAACAGTTCTCTAGCAGACCTAGGGCGTCCTACTAGAGTAAAGTCCTCACATAAAAGTCTAAGCTTTTTCTGGTATCCCTCGGAGGTTTCTCCATGCATCCATGTCAAATGTTGGGCTTTGGCCTTAACCTTGCCGATGGTAAGCTATAAGAAGATAAGAGTGTTATTAGTCCTTTGGGAATATCTAGGTTCTTACTAACTATAAAAAACTAACTCTAGTCTTATCATTCTTACTTATCTACCCTTTTTCTAGATCTATTTCTATTGCCTTATTTCCTAAACTTGTTGCCCTAATACTAACTTAAACTTTCACACCCCACAAGATATCTTAAACGTGGCAGTTCGCCACATACAATATTAAGACTTAGGAATGACTCCCTTAGTCAAGCAAAAATTTTGATATCATATGTAAGGCGTACAACATGGCAATAGGTAACACCGGTGGGAAGTGTAGTCTGAGCAGATAATATAAAGCATGCAAAAATCTAGGTAAATATTAACCCACATAATATAAAGACATGATTCTTGTACATCATCTTAGGGGCATTCCCCTGCTAAATTTTGCCAAGGATTGTAATTTAAACTTAGTCCTACAACAAAAATTAATACTATCACTAAAGATTTTAAAGGAAGTCCAATCTAAGTTCACGATTGTATATGGTGATCGCGTATGCAAGAGCAAATGGTGCTACGAATACAAAAATCTATAGGGGTGTAAGTTTTACTAGCTTAGCGAGGATATTTCCGAGTCCTCATACTCAAACAATAATATCAAACAAGTTATTATTAACAAGCATATGGTGTGCAAACAAGACACATGGTTTTCCAAAAACCATATGTTAAATGAATTTACGCCCTTCATTCGAGGCTAGGTTTTGTAGTTCTTAAGGGCTACGACTCATCATAAAAAACATGTAGATCCTACTAGCTACTACTCGCCACTTTTGCATATCATACCAGCCACTACTCGCCACATGCAGATACTACCGGTTATGCCAACCACCACTATTATGCAGTTATCTCACCAAATGTATAATAACAAATGCAATAAGACTCACAACATAAAGTGCATGAATCAATTTAATTAAATACTGGTAGTAACGAAAATACATGTAAACGAGCTATATTTGATATTTTTATAAGCCGAAAAATTCTAAAACTGATATTTTATGATTCCTTATCTCATTATGAGTCTACAAATGTTTGGAATATTTTTATCATTTTGTGTGCTAGGACTCCGATTTCGAAAACTAATTTCGTTCGGGTTCGCAACAAGCAAATTTTTTACGAATCTGATCTTTTCAAGTTGTATCACATTATTTCGATCTATAATCCAAGGTTATCTTATCCTTATTCTTTTAGGGTTTTGAGTGCGGATTGCCGAAATTAGTCTCACTAAGGCTTGTTGTTGACCTAGTTGACTTTTAGGATTCCGGTTTCAATTCCGGCATTAAGATTTACTCATAAGATTATAAAATCTTGGGGTTTATGCATATCTTTATTTTCGATTCAAAATTTAAGTTTTACTTTATTTTTATGATTCATTTAATATTTCGCAGTTCTTGGGATTATTTAATCGAGTTAGAGTTTGTGTTGATTCGGGTAGACTCTTAGTATTTAATTCAAAATTTTTTATTCCGAAATTCACAAAAGGTCTAAGATTTTATAATTTTATCATTGACATTATTTGGATATACCGTCTCGATTACGTATTAGAGGTACAGATGGAATTGTTTGGCATACAGATTTTGAATCGAACAATTATTGGTTTTTTCATTTTTGTTTTTGAAGGTTTCTTTTTCTTAAAGTTAGTAATTCATATTTGATCATATTTTAAGTTTCTAGAGTTCGTTTTAACTTAGATCAGTTTTGGGGATTTCGATTTTGGTTTTTTAATTGTAGAATTATTTTTAAAAGTTATAAAAAAATTCAGAGATTTATAATAATAGCTCATCAATCAGAATCATTTTTTTTATATGTTGCCTTGAAAAGTTTCAACTCCCCCATAACTTCTAAATTTCCTATTCTTGTCGCTTTATGAAATTATTCAGTTTCATCCAAACACAACAATGTGTACCTTAATTTAAAAGTTTTTTTTTTTGGTAATTTTTATTGTCTCTCGGCTTTTACATTTGTGGAGCTTTAAACTAAATTGTTCAAACTTCAATCCTCTCCTGTCATCCTCGTCATCGTGGCGTTTAGCATTTCCTACCTTGTTCGTAATATTATCGTTCCATTGTTCATAATTCATCATGATAATTTTCTTTTTAAGTCAGCAAGATTTAAAAGTAATGTTGCACAGTGCGAAATAAAGTGTCCGAAAAAAATTCGAATAGTAAATAGAATTAATTACTGTAAAAGTATTATATCGCAACACGTAGAAATCTTTGGGAGCAAATTATTCGAGTGAAATGGTCGCGAAGGTTTTTTTTTTTTTTTTTTTTTTTCCTGTAACTGTCGGCAAAGGTTTTAGGTCCTTATGCCATTCTTATTCCAAGTTTCAATGTCATTTTCCATGAAGTAGATCAATCCTTCGCCCTTAGACCACTTATTCGATCACATGTCCATTTAGTCCACCGAAAGTACCTTAAAATGTGCAGCATGTCGGAGCGATATGATTTGACCATCGAAGGTGACACGATTCGCGAAATTATTATTATTTTTTTTTTCGTTTTTAATTGATCACGTGTGCTTGCTATAATGCCGATACACTCGGGTCATATAGGCAATATAGTATCGTACCTTTTGGAGGTTTTCCAGCGTTGTCTTCTCCGAATTGGATGCAAAACGTACTTATATCTTGCTGGTTTTTGTAGTTTTTTTCTTTTTTTGGGCCTTTTCCTCTTTATTTCCTATGTGAAATAGTAAACGGCTCCTACACTTTTACCTGAAGAGATTATGGGCGTTGCAGAAGAAAATTCCATAAGCGATGGTATATATGTTTGGTTTTAAAAATTGTGAGGTAATTCATTTGATTTTATGTTTTAAATTTTTTAATTAAAATAATGGATATAAATCGCTTAAATATAAACTCTTGAAAATATAAATCTATGAATGATTTTGGAAGACAACTCTATCAATCTAGGCATCAAATGTTAGAGGTGTGCATGGTACGGTTCGGTTTGGTTTGCATCTCGAACCAAATCGCACTATAATTTACGATTCGGTTTTTCTTTTAAATTCGAACCTAATTATACGGTTCAGTTCGTAATTTTTTCGAATAAAAAAAATGGTCCGATACGGTTCTGTTTGCGGTTCGAACCATTTTTTTAAAATAAAAAATATATTCTATCGAAAAAGTTCAATTACATATTTTTTCGCTAATGCAAATATAAACAATAATATTTAAAATTAATTATTTATCAAATAAACATGTAAAACTTATAGGAAAGAAAAGATTTTATCCATTATAAAATTATAACTATGACTAGTCTTATTTTTTGAATTATCTTGAACTATAATGATATACTAGACTTTATCTCAAATAAGACATAAATGTAATTCGTTGTATGCTTCTAACTAACATATTATCAATTATATAAATCAATAAGTAACTAAATAATAGAACTAGATTAATTAGTAAGACAAATGGAAAAGAAATATGCAGAAGTTAGAATACAGAGGTTAAATTCTAAAATCTACTTTACTTATAGATAACATAACAATTAAAACATATTACAAAAAAATCTAATTTTATTCTAATGAATAACACATATCTAAGTAAAAAAATTTTACAACAATTAATTTTTTTAAGTTAGAATACTAGAGTTTAAATTTTAAAAGCTATCTTACTTATAGATAACATAACAACTAAAACATATTATGAAAAATCTAATTTTATTCTAATGACTAACACATATCTAAGTAAAAAATTTTAAAAACAATTAATTTATTAAAAAAATAATTATTTTTAAAATTTATGACATAGATATATACCATTAATAAAACAATTAAGAATAAAAATTAATATGTTTAATTTTTTAATATATAAAACGGTTCGGTTCGGTTCATGGTCCCGAACCGAACCGCGAACCGTTTGCTTTTCAATGAACCGAACTACAAACCGAGCCATTTCAAAAAAGAACCAAATTTTTGGTTCGGTTTACAATTCGATTAATTTTTTGCACAGCCTTATCAAATATACACATTTTGATTTTAAGTCGTGAAGTCAATGACCTTGAATATGAATCAATGGCAGAATAAATAAGAAAGCAATTTAATAATAAGGAGAAAATCAAACCACCTTGTTCAATAATGCCGCATGGTTGATATAGATGTTCTAGAGTAATTATTAGATGTAAGAAAAAAGGATCTTGGTTCCAAATTTATAAAACTGGCTCTCTATAAAATCTGACTTTGCAGTCACTCTAAAACTGCAACCTTATAGGTTACATCGTCTTTTGCAATTTCCAAATATATAAACCAATGGGATACATATTACTGTTACACAAATTTTACTGATGAGTATAATCGTTTGTGAGAAATATAATTTAAATCCAGCCATGTTATCTTAATTTATAATATACTATTTTAATGCGATTTACAAGATAATTAAGCATGAGTTGGTAACGTGGTTTTCGTATATCAAATTCAATTTTCTTTTTGTATTTTATTTCAATACATTGTGATTGCACTATTGTTATTTTTGAAAGCGATAATAAATATTATAATATTAAGGTTTTGAGCATAAGGCTATGATATTCAAATTAACAAAAATAAAAAGAAAATAGAAGAAAATGAAGGGAAAAAGAGAAGGAAAACAGAAATTTCACTACACATCTTGAATCTGTGAATATAATAATATTCAGGTTCTAAAATAGTTTAAAATTTTATTGAATTGATTCGGGTTTTAGATTTTTAAAGAATTCGAATACGGGGTGAGGACTTTCTTATTATGACCAATCTTTCACCCACACAAAAAATAATTAGAATCTGGTTTCACTTTTCAGTGATATTTAGACGAAGTGCATAGGAAATTTACTTTTACCGTGCCAAAAGGGCTGCAAACCGAAAATCATGGACGGGTTTAGGGGCTCTGACTCGTGCTAAAAAATGTGAATTTTTAGCTTTTATAAAAGAATAAAAGATATATATACAATATCTATATCTTATAGAGCATGGTAAAAGTTTTGATTTCATGTTTGATTTTATAATTTTTAGTTTTTTTTTCATGGTTCGTTTTTTATCAGTATTTGTATTGGTACTTGTAAACACCTGAAATTTTCATAATTCATAGTAAATAATCCTAGAAGTCTAACTCCAAAACCGAGACCCTAAAAATCAACCAAAGTTAAAACCAAATTCTAAATAAGGTCAAATACGAAAATTCTTAACCTTGAGAAAAAGAGAACCCTCAAAACAAAATAGAAATTCCAACATATGAAAGATTCAACATCCGTACACTAATCAAATCATCTATCCGATTTCTAATCCGCAAATCAAGGTGATGTATCTAAACAATGCTCAACAACAAAATACTAAGATCTTAAATCCTTCAGTGAATTTTAGAATAAAAAAATTTCAAGTTTCACTAAAAGTCAAACTAAGTCAACCCATAACCCTAGACTCTATTAAACAATCCCGAGAACTGAAAAATATCGAATAATCACAAATAAAATAAAATAAACCATACATATTGAACTAAAAATATAATACAAACAAAACCCCAAAATTTTATAATCATACGAATAAAATCAATAAGCTGGAAGTCAAACCAGAACCCTAAAAGTCAACAAGCTTACAACAAACCTTTGTCACGCCCCAAAGAGTGCCCTACACGTGACAGTCTGCCACACTCAATATTTAAACTCAAGTAAGACAACCTTAGTCTTCCCATGAGTTTGAACATCGGGTGTAAGGCTCACTCTCAACATACAGAGACCATACTTTGCTTCGTAGTAGTTTAAGGAGACATACATAGCACGAGAATGTAAATCATGACCGTCTTATAGAGAACTATTCTATTACATGAACCAGGGGGCATACCCCCGTTAACAATGCCAAGAGTTCTCAGGCTCACAAAATTCCTTGTATTATCCTTCAAGCATTGGTTCAGGGAAACATGATTAGAATTTCATTTCTACTTTTAGGACCCGGCATTATCGACAGCTCCTTAACATCTAAAAGTTGTACCTGATGTCCACGGGTCCTCGGAGATAGCCAAAGGTATTCATACTGCAACAGGAAACTATCGGGGTATAAGCTATACTAGCTTAGTGAGTGAAAACTTCCATATCACAATTAAGACAAATCATTCAAGCAAGTGATTATTCAAGCAAGTGAAATGCATCAAACAAATGAGTTCAACAAACATATAACCAGCCGAAAATCATATGTGGATGGACTTGCGCCCTCCATCCCGGGTTAGCAGATTAACGAATCCTGCGGTATGACGCCGTTTAAGCTCACGGTCAACTGAATAATATTTCGTTTTATGGATCACGATTAACCAACAATTCGTTTTATGGATGACGATTAACCAACAATTCGTTTTATTGATCACGATTAAGCAACAAATGCTAATGCTCCATCCCCATCGTGATATGAATGAGTTCAATCATATTTGAAGTCCAATAATCGGTTAACCAGATTCTTTTAGGTGGCTAAGCAATATTCGCAGACAATCAATTCTAACTCATCTCTACATAAGTAATAACTTATCATCCGGCTTCGATATTCTTTACTTTCAGCTTCACGCATCAACAGCAAACAATTATAATACCCAACTAACCCCTTCATGCATAATCATTCTTTTTATCTTTACTTAGCAACTAGTGCAACTATCATTACAATCACAAGCAATAATTGAAATTGGAAGAGATACTCACTCGGCCATGGTACACTGGTCTCTTAATAATAGTAGTCGGGTGGTAGGGTATCGTCGTTCTCGGGATCACCTACCAAATAAGAATAACCTAATAAGAATCTCATCACTCAACTAATTCAAGCTATGTATCCAAACTGATCAAAGTCGTGATTCTCGCTACTTGCGGAAGTTCCAACATAAAACGGCCATAACTTGGTCATTTTAATTCGGAATTTCGCAAATTTTATATTGATCTCTATCTACTTCGAAAGATCTATCTATTTCTAATAATATTTTAAATTTTGAAAACATTAAGGTCACTGAAAAGAGGGATCAGATCTGTTCTGTAACTTTTTCGTTTCCAAAAATTTGTTTTGCATTTAGTAAAAATATATCTAGTTGATGATTCATGTATAGATGAAATATGAATGAATTCCTAATATGAATGACATGTAATGAGTTCAATATATACATGATCTTGATGATTTTTGATAATAAACTTTTAAGAACTCCTAATTATTATAAGACTCCATAATAGCCATTTCTTAAAAATCTATTTTTCCAATTTTACATCTTCTAGTGTTTTAGGACTTTTTATTCTTAAAATTTACTTGTTATCTAAATAAAAATGAGTTCTTAACATCTATACTATCTAAGACCTTCATTACTTCATAGAATTTCACATTTTTCCCTTTGCAAATATGTTTTTTAAACAAGATTTTCACAAAAATCCGAATTTTGGAAAATTTCATTTCTTACACATTCCTTATGAGAAAACTTGTTCAATGCATCAAAATTTGAAGCTTTATCATATCTATTGTCTAAGGACTTTATTTAACTCATAAAACATGCAATTTAAGCTTGAATACTAAGTGTTTATGTAGGCATTACTCCAAAATACGATTTTAACAATTAATCACTATCTCAAGATTTTCCATTCTAACTCCACTACTTGTTTTACATATTACTCATGCCCAAACTCATTCAAACTTGTAAAAATCATCCCTTAAAGATACCTATTACATGTACCCTCCATTTTTTATGTAAAACATGAGTTTCAAAGTCGTTTTGGTGGTTTTTAAAATGGGTTTCAAAAATCATCCGAATTTTCCATAAGATATTTCTAGCAAAAATCTTTTCTTTTTGAGTTCCTTGTCTTCTATACATGAAGATCTATCATCTAACACATCTATATACATGCAAGGCTAAGCTTTTATGATCATTAATGTATGAAAGCTCAAGATATCCACATGAACATAAATGTAAATAAAAATATGAGTGTCTAAACACTAGATCTGTCACATATAGTGCATGAATCATGAGTTTAATGGCATGAACATAACTTTCTATATAAGATCTCTACTTTACATGCATGAACAAGATGATATTTCAACAAAAACTCTTTTAAACACAAGATCTACTTCTTGTGATGGCTTGATATTCTTGTATTAGTGTTTTCATGTCCCTAGTATATGCTCATTGGGATTAAAAGTGGAAAACACATAAGAATGGTCTTGCCATTACAATATAATGTAGGAATAAAGCTTAGAATCATCACCTAAGGGGATTTTTGGAGAAGAAATGAAGAAGAATGAACTTGTGTGTGAGTGTGTGTGGGAGGGGCTCCACGGCAAGAAGAAGAAGAAAAGAGAGGATTTCTCTTTTGTAAAAATTTGAAATGAGTAAAAATGAGGAGGAGAGTAGAAATGAGTTTATATATTAAGTGTTTTAGGGTTTATTTGTATTAAAAAGGAGTAAAATAAGACAAATAGAGAGAGGGGGGGGGGGGGGGGTTGGGGGTTGGGTTGCGCTGGCCTTAGGAGGGAGGAGAGAGGGAGTGAGTTGTTTTTATTTGAATTTGTAATTTGTATAATAAAATGTAACAAAAGTGATAATTTAATAAAAGACAAAATTTCTTGGAAAAGAAAATATAATTGAGTAGTTATAAGGATGTAAGAATAGGGTATGGGTAGTGTGTAGTATGTAGTGTAGGTTGTACTTGTGAATAGTGATAAATAGTAGACAAGACATCTACTTTACCGGTTGTAAAGAAAATACGGGAAAAGACTATAACTGTAATTTTTATAGCCCGAAAAATTATAAAGTTTATATTTTTGAAATCCTTATAAAATTTCGGTTCTAATGAATATTCCGAAATATTTTTCTGACTTTCTGGTCCCGGGGCACGTTTTTCCGTAATTGAGCTCGGGAAGGCCCGGAGTTGAAAATTTCCCGAATTTAAAACTTTCTAAGGTTTAGAATATACTCTAAAACAATAATTCATATTCATTTATTTTATAAAACTTCTTTTGTTATGAAACCAAAGGAAAGCCGGGTCTAGGGTTTCTAAGCTCCTCTCACTAAGCTTGAACTAGACCGATATAGGGTTTCGTTCTCCGGTTTAAGAAGTTTATCCGATTACTAGGAAAACTAGGGTATACATTATAAGAACAAAAATAAAAATTGTGTAATGAATAATAGTAAATCGTACTAAAAGACTCACTAATTACTGGTAGTATTGAAATACAAATGAATTTGCAAAATCAGGTAATTCTAGCTATTGAAAATTAATAAAACTAATATTTTAAAGATCCCTATAAAATATGAGTCTAACGGCATTAATAACATATTTTTAATACTTCGAATCTCAAGGCGCGCTTTTCGAAGTCGGTACCTGATCGGATTGGAATAGATCGAAAATTCGTTAGTCTCATCCTTTAGAGCATCCTAGACCTAATACGAACCGATTACACCTTTTCCTCTTATTCCGACTCCTTGGTTTAGGAATACGGGACCGCCGGATCTAGGCTACGGAGTTTCTTGAGAGTTTCGGAGACTTAAGTTCCCCGGTTGACTTTCCCGTTTACACCTTTGCCAATATGGAAACTGGTATTTTATGCTTGTATGACACATCTGATTGGTGAGATTTATTTTAAGTTCGATTTCTATAAGTATTTAATATCTCACAACGTCCTCAGAATTCTTTGGATTGAGTTTTATTCCCGAAGGTTAATCACTATTTACTTCTTAATAATTTGTTTTAGGGCTCTATTTTACCCGAATTTATAAGTTGGAGTTAAATATAAAATTTGTCGTACGTAGAGGTTTTAGATTGGAAGTATATTGAGTTACTATTTTATTTCTGAGGACTCTTATTTTTCTCACGATTCAGAAATTTCTGGATTCGTTCAGGATTTGGGACTTATCGAAGTTCAGTTTTAATTCGGAGTGATTTTCAGGGTTTTATTTTCAAAGTTCATCTTCAGAATTATTTACTGAAATTTTCCAGGGCTTACAACCTTAGTGTTTAAGATCCGGCAATCCCACACTCTTAAACCTTAAACAACGAAGTAGAAATAATTGTTGATAATAGCTCGTAATAATATAGGAAAGTTTAAAAATATCAGATTCACAAATTTGTAGTGTCTTTCAGATCCGAACGAGATCAGTTTTCGAAAATCGTGCCCTGGTACACCGGACGGCAAAAATATTCCAACAATACCAATAGACTTGTGAAAATATAAGATTTCCAAAAATATCAGTTTTAGAATCCTTTGATAACTAAAAATTACAGATATCGTATTTATAAGCGTATTTTTATTACTATAGGTATTTTATTTATCCAGTCTACTATTCATTGTCTATCTTACTATTCATTTATCTCTACTTTTTTTTACTACTTATTCTTACCACTTATATACTTATTTTCTTACATTTTACTTTTCAAATACATCTTTAATCAAATCATATCTTACATATTAATTATTTTCTTACAAAAAAAAATACAAATTTAATATCTCTCCTCCCTCCTCTTTACATGGCCACCGCCACCCCCAACACATCAACGCCCCTCCTCCTCCCCCAACATACCATCCCACAATTTATTTTATTATACACAATTTCCCTCCATCTTCAACTATAAATACCCAATTCTCTTCATTTCTTTCACACATTCATTACACATAACAAACCCCCTAAAGTTCACTTCTCAAATTCTCTCCACAAAATTTTTCTGTAAGCCCCTAGATTTTTCGATAATATAAGCAAACCCTAAGAACCGGAAGTCAAACCGGAACCCTAAAGTTAACTTAGTTCTATGTTTAGTCTAGTGAATCTAGATCCGACAATCCCGTGTTCTTAAACCCTAGACAACGAAATTAAGATAATTGTGGAATATGGTTCGTAATAATATAGGAAAGCTTAAAAATATCATATTCATAATTTTCTAGTGTTTTTCGGATCCAAACGGGATTAGTTTTCAAAAACAGTGCCCCGGTGCACCGGATAGTGAAAATATTCCAACAACACCAATAGACTCGTAAAAATATAAGGTTTTCAAAAATATCAGTTTTAAAATTTTTCGGTAACTAAAAATATCAGATATAGGCCGTTTCGCGTATTTTCTTTACTACCAGTATTTTAATTGTCTAGTTACTATTCATTGTACTTTTCCACTATTCATTACTATTTATCTATCTCTACTTTTTCTTACACTCTATTCTTACACACTACTATACTTATACCTTACAATTTACCTTCCTCATACAACTTTAATCACATCAGACTTTACACATTACTTCTTTTTATTACAAAACAACAAATTTAATCAATTTTTCTCTCCCTCTCAAAGCCTTGCCATCCACTCCCTCTCTCTCATCACTCTTAATTTGTTTTCTTTTTCAATTTATTTAATTACATCTAATTTTCACTCCAAAACTCTATAAATACCCCATTCCTCCTCCATTCTTTCACACAACACATTTCCTACTAAAACTCTACCAAAATCACTCTATAAAATCCCTCTCTCAAAACCTCTCCCAAGTTCTCTCTTTTCTCCATAAAACCAATTCCCACATATTACTACAAACCATTTCATTCCTCTTCAACAAACACATAAATCTTAGGTAAAAATTTATCTTATTCACTCATCATGTTCATTTAACTTAATATGAGCGTAGTGTATGTTTCTTAAAGAAGCAACAATATGTTCATGTTTTGTTTTTGTTCATGTATTTTATTGTGTTGTTATTATTGTTATTATTATTTGTTCTAATCTAACTTCTATACAGTATTATGTATATTATGTATATATATTTCTTTAGAGCATAGAAGCTCACTTGTTATTTATTTATTTCTATGCTTTGCAATTTATTTATTTACTTGTTTTATGCAAATTATTAAGACTAGTCTTTCTAGTCTTAGACTTGTCCATATCAAGTTAAAACAATTTTCTTTCTTTTCTTTTCTTTTTGGGACTAGTCTATTTTTAGTCCCGGGATACCTTGATGAAACTAATGTTCTCAATACTTGACTTTATTTTTATGCTCTTATCTTATTATGTTGTTTTTATTATATTTCTCATAATTACATATTCTCATTCATGCATAAACATGTTGATATTGTCTCAACCATAATAAAAATGAGTTTTCTTAAATAATAAAAATAAGAACTCTCTTTAAAAATAAATTTTGTCACATAAAGAATGATTCTTCCATAAAAACTTAAAGTTTTATCTTAACAAATATTTTTTAATGTTAGATAAGTTTAGCACAAGTTTTAATAATAATACTATATGAGATTTTATCAATTAATACATAAAATAAGATTATCACAAACTCTTTTTTCAAACCAATGAAATAAGAAAGATTCTTTAAACTTAATTATTTGTTTAACCAAAAGTTTTCTTAAACTCATATGTAAAGTTTTCATCAACATACTAAGGTTTAGATAAGTTCTACAAAATTAAAGAATAACCTTTCTAAAGATGAGCTTTACTTAGGAAATAAAAATAATAAATAACTTATAAGATCATTGATATTATTCTTGGGATCAAACTTTAGAAAAACATTAGAACACATAACTAAAAATATTTAAAAAACGACATTTTTCAACCACTAGAAATAAAGTTGTAGGAATCATAAAAGACTAAAATTACTTTTTGAAAATTTAATTATTCTTAACATTAAGCAATGGAGTTAAAAGAAGGAAATACTCACTTATAAAATTTTCCCAACAAAACTAAAAAGGAGATTTTCAAGTCTTAGCTTTTCTCACTTTTAAGACACATTATTTTGCAAAATCATTATTGAGACAACACCACTAAATTCATACATATAGTTTGAGTCTATATATATACATATTCAAAGAATTTTTCAACCATACAAAATATCTATATTTTTGTACAAGAGCCCTTGAATGAAGAAAAGTTTGAAGACTCTAGTTTTGAAATCTTGAATTTTCGTGACAAATCTATACGACACTATTCCGAAACCCAAATAACTTTTTTTGATAAAAATAACCTTAGAAATGGTTAGATCTTTTCGAGTAGGTAGAAATCGGTATATATTATGCGAAATTCTGAGTTAAAATGAGCAAGTTATGGCCATTTTAAGTTGGGATTTCCATTCATACGATTTTTAACGAATCCAATAAGATAGAATTAGAGATTTTGAGTAGATCTTGGATGAAATACTCACTTCGGGTATTTCTTTTGTGTAGGTGTTGAGGACCAAGATCTTCTCTTCCCCGATGATTACTTCGACTTATATAAGATCGCTATGGACGAGTGAGTTTTCTTTACGTTTATGTATTCGCGCATATGCTTGTAGAATAGAGCACTAGATGTTAGGAAAAGATAAAATTGATATGCATGTGGGATATCATGGGAATTATGTATGTGAATTGTTATATGCGATCAATGAACGATAAGTATATCAAAACCCGATCTGTGATTGATATAATTGTTTCATTGCTTGATCGCTTTAAATGATTTAATATCATATTGGAATCTCCATATAATAAATTTCTCATGCACATCACTTAGAATATCATTTCGAAATTTTACTACTACTACTCAGCATGGGACCGGAAAGGTAAGCTGCTTAGCTACATCTTGAGGGATAAGATGTTCCGGGAATACGGCCTCAAGTTGTAACAAAGCCGGATCGATCGCTTTGGGTAAGGAAAGCCCGTGGACTAGTAGTACGGTTCGTTACAACCCCAAGACGCGCGCAAACTTTTAAGGAGGTCGTTTGGAGCCCAGTTCAAATCATTCCCTAATCACCGATGGAGGGATAAATCCATCATACATACACAACAGGATAGTCGTATGTAATGTTTGATCATATGGTTGTTGCATTTCATATGCTTGATTAATAAACTTGATTGATTGCCAGTTATGAGTACTTTTGCGTAAGAAATATCTCACTAAGCTAGTTATGCTTATACCCCTATAGACTTTTGATGCTGCAGGATCGTTATTTTGTACCCGAGACCATCTTGATCATCCGAGTAGAATCCTTATTTTGGGAAGCTTTTGGAGGAACTCTGTTTTGAAGTCTTAGAGTAGATTTCTTCTAAAATCTTCTAGCTTTAGTTATTTACCTTAGTAAGATCATGTTGTTATGAAAATTATCTGGGGAATGCCCCTTAGAAGTTGTAAGACTTTTTATTTCAGTGAAATATATTAAGTATTATTTTGCATGTTCTGCTGCCAATATAATAAAATGTATTACTTCACCAGTCTCCCTTTGATATGAATGTACGCCTTGTACCGATATAGAAGCTTTTGAGTGATTGGGGTAGTCATTCTTAAGTTTTAATATTATGTATAATGGGCTATCACGTTTAGGGTACCAATTGGGGGGTGACATCTTCACTCCAAAAACTCTCTCAAAATCTCCTCTCAAATACTCTTCCTATTACTCTCCCAAAACACTCCAAAGTTTTCTTCTTCTTCATACACAAATCCATTTACTCATAATATTCTCAACTTCTATTTAGGTAAAAATCTTTTCATATCTTTACTACTATGTCATGTAACTTTACATGACTAGATGTAAATTTCCTAAACTTAATGTTATGGAAGCTACACTATGTTCATGCATTGTTCTTGTTCATGAACATCCATTTCTATATTTTTATGTTGTTATTATACTTTGCTCATATTATTGTTATTATATTAACTTCTTATTCATATCTAACTAAAAATATTTATGTATTTATATAATCTTTAGAGCATATAAGCTCACTTGTTATTTATTTATTTATTTATTTATTTTCATGCTTTGCAATTTATTTATTTCATACTATTTTAAGACTAGTATTTCTAGTCTTAGACTTGTCTTTATCAAGTCAAAACAACATTTTCTTTCTTTTCTTTATTCTTTTTAGGACTAGTCTATTCTTAGTCCCGGGATGCCTTGATGAAGCTAAGGTTCCTAATACTTGATATTTTTATTATCTTTTTTATTATTATTTGCTTCGGTACCTTTCTCATATTCTATTATTTTACATGCTCATGAACATGCATAACTATAATGAAATTGTCTCAACAAAAATTTAAAAGTAGAATTTTTTTTAATAAATGAAATGAACCAACCTTTCTTTTTATATATATATATATTATATATTTGTCACCAAATCAAGACTTTGTATCACATCCATAGGAAAATTTTTCTTTTTCACCTTCTTTTCAAACTCATTAAGATTTTTCCTAGATAATAATAAAGATGATTTTCTTAAAGAGGTTAACTAACATTTTCTTATTATGATAAGTTACATAAAGTTTATTAAAACTCAGTAATAAGAATTAATTGATAAATAAACTTTTCTCAAAAAGCTTACTTGTAGGAATTTTTACCAAAAGTAATAACTAAACTAAGTTTTATAAGTTAAAATAAAATCAACTCACTAAATTATAAACTCACTTAGAAAAATAAAAGTTTACCAAAGTTTCTAAATAAAAGAATATAAATAGTAGAGGTTTAAAAAACAATAAATATTATCAAAAACTTAATAAAACAGTGAAATATGATTTTCTTCCAAGTAAGATTTACAAAAGAGTTAAAAGACCAAATTTTAGAAATAAAGTTATTTTCAAAGCAGTTGAAGAACGAAAATATAAGAAGACTTGTTTATCAAAGTCGTTTCTTTAAAAGAAAATACACAACTCAATTTATTATAAATTATTAACAACTTAACAAAACTCTTGAAAACTTCATTTTTATCACTAGAAGTAAAATTTGTGAAAGACCAAAGCTAATAGAAAATTTATTTTAGAAAACAAAATAAGAATATACTTATAATAACTCAAGAAATTATGAAATTCTTAGGAAAGAAATTTGTTAAGATACAAGTCTTCAACACCGCAAGATGTTGTTTTACGAAAATAATCGTTGAGACAACACCATTAGACTCTTGCATACAATATGAGTCTATATATATATTCAAAGAATTTTTCCAATTATACAAATACCTACATTTTGATGCAAGTATTTTCGGATAAAGAAAAGTTTACAAACTTGTGTTTTGAAAACTATAATTTTTGTAATGAATCTGTACCCTACGGTTTCGGAACCCAAACAACCTTTTGTGACCAAAATAACCTTATAAATGGATAGATCTTTTCGAATAGGTAGAAATCGATATAATATATATGAAATTTCGAGTTAAAATAAGCAAGTTATTGCTATTTTAAGTTGGAATTTCATTTTACCTGATTTTGACGAACATATTGAAATAGAATTAGGAAGTTCAAGTAGAACTTTTGCGAAATACTCATCCAGGGTATTTTTTTGTCTAGGTGACAAAGGATACAAAATTTCCCTTCCTGAAGATTACTACGATTAAGAAGATTGCAAAATGGACGAGTGAGTTATTCTTCTTAATTTCGTTACTTGCTCGTGCTTGTAGAATAATGGAATTAGAAGACTAAAAAAAGATAAAAATTAACATGTATGGAGAATTTAGGAATGTGTATATGTGACTCTATGCTTATGTGATGAAATGAGAATTAAGAATATCGTAACTTCGAATTGTTTGTTTAAGTATTTAATTTACTTATATGTATGTTTGCTTATTCTTGCTAAATTGTTTGATCGTCCCTAACAAATCTTAATAAGGTTTGGCTTAAGAAAAATAATACGTTCATGCATGGCATCCATCGAGTCACATTTTTTTCGTAAGGCTACTACTCCTACGCGTAGAGTTGGATTGGCTGTTATCATGCTGGGACACAGGTCATGTTCCTTCCTAGAAAATCTAAATCGCTCGAAGAATGTGACTCTAGGTTCGGAGCCAAGCCAGCCGAACGCTTTAGGCGGGGGCTGGGAACTAGTAAAAGAAGGTCGAGAATCTTCATCAACAATTCCCTAACCTTCGATACGAAAGGGTAAATCTGTTCTATATATGGTTTCCGGATAACTATAGATATTTGTGTAATCACGTGATTGTTGCATTGTATGTATAGTATATGCATGAAAATTTAATTGAACTTGTTTGAAATCATAGTGCGAATAAAAAGGAATATCTCATTAAGCTAGTTGTAGCTTATATCCCCATAGATTTGTATTGAAACAGGTATATCCATGGCTCTATTCAAGGAATATGACACTAAGGAAGTCATGGATGGATTTTAAACTCTTGTGGAGGTGATGGGAACAAAGGATGAAGATATTTTGTAAATTCCTTATATGTAATGTATATTATGTTAATATTTTGGAAATT
Organism: Combretum micranthum; assembly: GCA_024138025.1. Lineage (NCBI taxonomy): Eukaryota > Viridiplantae > Streptophyta > Magnoliopsida > Myrtales > Combretaceae > Combretum > Combretum micranthum. The sequence continues at coordinate 15,071 of JAMXBD010003771.1, read as the reverse complement.
TCTAAGAAGTATATTTATCTTGACTTGAAGACAATAGCGAGGTATGCCCCTAAGAATTGTAATCAACTATGTTTATGTTTTATGATAAGTATTCTCTTTATCTTGTTACTTGATCGTTATCAATAAAAATTGTGCTACTCCAATATGTGCCATTGGTTGTGACGTACGCTTTGGTTGTGACGTACGCTTTGTACATGATATGGAAGCCTTTACGTAACTAAGGTAATCATTCTTAGGCTTTAGTATTATGTACAGCGGACTGCCACATTTAGGATACCCTTCGGGGTGACAATACCTATATCATATCTGTTTCATATCATTATTTGATATGTTTGATCAATTTATGAATAAAAATATATTTATTGTTTAAAAGATATTTTCTCTCTCTTCGTTTTTAAACTTACTTTTTTATTCACAATAACAAATAGCATTAAGTTCTTTGTTATAAATCTATATTTAACTAAATGAATTACCCTAGATTTTTACTTTTATTAGAGAATAACATAAATAACAGTTTTATTACCTATATCACAAATGTTTCATTACATTACATCATTTATTAGAAAATATCACCAATGCTATGACTTAGTTTAATACATTTTTTTTTTATAATTACTGTTATGATGTAAATTATTATATAATCAATTATTTACTAACTTATATTCAAAATATAATTTTTTTGTATTGTTAATTAAATAAATATATCAAGTTATTATGGAAAAGCAATCTTATAATACCAATATTCATGTAAATTTGCTCTTTTTTTTTCTTACTTCTAATTTTTTTATTGAAATATAATATTTATAAATTACATGTTATGAAAACAAAAATTATATAAATTTTATGTATTATTTTTTTCAATAAATTGATAGATGAATGTAAAATAATAGATATGTTATAATGAAAGGGTTAAAAAAATAAATAAGCATTATATACATTAAGATGCTGTAAATCCCATCCCTCCAACTGTTTTAATCGTGCATTGGTCCCCACGGAAAATCATATAAAATTTTCTCACCACTTTCTCTTGACGTGCGCTGGAGTTGGACTTTAATAAGATATTACTGTCTCACGCTGATATATTTGTCTAATAACCTAATATTTTACGTAATTTTTTTGGGTAATCAAGTAAATATTTTACGTAATTTACCGGCCAATTATTTTTTTTCTTTATAAAACATATTCAAAAACTAAAGTCTATGGATACCTGTAAGTTGTACTCTCATTTGAGTTTTCTATTTAATTTACGGTTTTATTGATTCATTCGACTCTCATTTGAGTTTTCCATTAAGTTTACGGATGTATCGATTCATTCGGAAATTAAAAGATCTAATCAATCAACATTAACATTTAGAGACTAAAATTAATTGGCTTTATTGGTAGAAAGGCGAAATTAGTGTGATGGGCTTCATCTTTGAGCATATTTATCTCTCAATACTTGATGAAAATTTTAAGGAAAATGGATGATATGACAGCTATTTGTATGATAAAGTGAGTTGCTTGTTGGGTTGTTTACCAATTGAAGTTGCTCGGGTAACGAACCCTTTTACTCTTCTTTGATTGGTTATTTCATGCTTACTAAATTTAAAAAAAAAAACTAATATACTCTCTCTCATTTCATCGTCCATTCACGCTTATTTAATATTTAAAAAAATAAAAATTATTTAAGGATAATAATTTTAAAATGAGACGTATAAAAATTTAAGAAAAAATAGATAAGTGACTCTTTTAAAGTATCTAAAAATAAAATAAAAAATTGCTTAATATAAAAAAAGTTACTTCAAATACTTATGTAATACTTTAAACAATTTCTTAAATAACCCAGAAATAACGATGTCCTTATGACAAGAGGATGGACCAAAGTGGCAGGTTTCATTTCCAACCATGAATCAACTGGGTGATTTGTAGGGCACTTGAAATTGTTAAAATTTTAAACATTAAAAGCGAAAGCGATTAACAATACGGATCCTAATAAAACAATTAAATTAACCAAATCAACAATCATGGCATAATTAAAAGTTACAGTAAAATGAAAAGAAAACTTACTTGAAGAATCCATCACGATAATTTAATATCCCAAGTAATAATATATGTTTTCCTATGCCAAATCCGTATCACTTAAATTCGCCTTTGATGATATAAGGACTTGATTGATTCTTGATTTTGAATCAAACCTTAAAAGTAGTGTGTTGTTGTTGTTTTTTTTTTTTTTTTATGGCCCAATATATAACTTCCATTACGAAGAGTCATGACTTTAATTTAAATGACATGACTTTTCATGAAAGGATATCTTGATGGAAGGTATCCATTAATGATTCATGAGAGATATGACTTTTACTAATATACAAAACACACTAAAATACTTAAATTTTAACGAATTGGCACGGAGGGATTTACACCGATAATTGTCTCTTAGATACTACACTAATCATCACCGTGTGTATGACGATAACAATTATCAATACTTAAATTATATGAATCAATTAGAAATTAAAATTTCTAACATTCCCTCCTTGATTCATATATAACAAGTATACAACATATTAACATAAGTGAGCTCACTTAAATAATGTCGTATATAAGTCACAACTTCGTAAGAACTAAACAGACCGAATCATGGCGGTCACGGGCCTACAAACGTCCGATTCCTTCCATGTATCACAAGTCAATTCAATTCAAACAGTCACAATTTGATAAAGTAGACACCTAAAAATACCTTATCCCACAATGTCGTAAAATAAGACCCAATATCTATAATCATAATAAAATATGCATAACTGAATATGATTCATAGATAAGCAAAATCCAAACAAACATCGATATCTAGAGTATCAAAAAACATAAATGTGCTAAACATAAATTCATACATGTATGACCAATCATCCGATATACAAGGACTTCCTGACTACTCCCATTTTACTAACATGGCCAATAAATGTTTTAGGAGCTAGTCCTTTAGTCAACGGATCCGCAATCATATCATTGGTGCCAATGTGCACTATTTGAACTCTTTGATTTGCACCTCTTCTTTGACAGATAGAAACTTTAAATCCATATGCTTGGCACCCTTGTGTATCTACTATCGTTGTTCTTAGAGAAGAATACAGCTGCCGCATTATCACAATAAATCCTCATTGGTTTGGCAATGGTATCAACGATGCCTAAACCATCAACAAAATTGCGCAGCCACAACGATTGAACTGTAGCTTCAAAGCATGCTACAAATTCAGCCTCCATAGTGGAAGTAGCAATGACAGACTGCTTACCACTCTTCCATGAGACAGCTCCATCAGCTAGAAGGAACAAATAGCCAAATGTGGATTTTCGGGTATCCGAACATCCGGCATAGTCTGAGTCCGAGTAACCAACAACCTCAAGGTTACTAGTTCTTCTATATGTGAGCATGTGATCCTTAGTGCCTTGTAAGTACCTTAAAACTTTCTTTGCAGCTCTCCAATGAAACAGTCCGGGATTTGATTGATAACGACCCAACATACCGACCGCAAAGCTTATATCCGGCCTAGTACAAGTCTGAGCATACATCAAACTCCCGACTAAAGAAGCATAAGGGATATTATCCATTTCTTTACGCTCCAAATCGTTCTTGGGACATTGGGATAGACTGAAATTGTCTCCTTTCTGGATGGGAACTGGACTAGGTGCACATGATTCCATCTTAAATCTTTCTAGAACTTTGTTGATGTAAGCCTTTTGAGACAATCCCAAAATTCCTTGTGATCTATCCCGAAATATTTCTATTCCGATCACATAGGAAGCCTCACCCATATCCTTCATCTCAAAGTTGCTAGAAAGGTAATCCTTAACATCATGCAATAACCCACGATCACTAGCGGCAAGAAGAATATCATCTACATACAACACAAGGATTATAAACTTGCTTCCCATAACCTTCATGTAGATACACCGGTCAACGGTCATTTCTACAAACCCATATGACAATACGGTATCATTAAACTTCAAGTACCATTGTCTAGAAGCTTGTTTTAATCCATAGATTGATTTCTTCAACCTACATACCAGATTTCCTTCACTTGTGGTCTCAAAACCTTGAGGTTGATCCATATATACCTCTTCTTCCAAATCTCCATTGAGAAAGGCTGTTTTAACATCCATTTGGTGAAGCTCAAGATCAAAATGAGCCACCAAAGCCATTACAATCCTTAAAGAGTCCTTTCTAGAAACCGGAGAGAAAGTCTCTTTGTAGTCAATGCCATCCTTTTGAGTATAACCTTTGGCAACAAGTCTGGCTTTGTACCTCTCGACATTGCCCTTAGAGTCTCGCTTGGTCTTAAAGACCCACTTACAGCCGACTCTTTTAGAATCCTTCGGCAATTCCGTCATTTCCCAAACATTGTTGTCATCCATAGATTTCAACTCTTCCTTCATGGCCATCAACCACTTATCGGAATTTTTACCGCTCATGGCTTGGTCAAAAGAGACCGGGTCATTATCAATGCTCAAGTCACTTTCATGCTCAAGTGCATAAACTATATAGTCATTCGAAATAGCCGATCTTTTCTCTCTAGTAGACCTCCTTAATACTATTTCTTCTTGAGGTTGCACTTGCTCATTAACTTGAGTATTTTCCTCCTCTTCTTGAACAATGGCATCCATAATTGGGTTTGGAGCATCTATTTGTTGTTGTTCCATATTCATGCCTTGTGGCTGTGCTACAATAATAGGAACATCAACTTGAGATGGATCATTTGATGGGTTTTGGTCCATCAATGACTCTCTTATCTCTACATCACGTGCTCCCACACTCCCACTGACTTTGCCATTTTCAATGAAGCGAGCATTCCCGGACTCTACAATTCTCGTACTATGGTTAGGGCAATAGAATCTATACCCTTTTGACCTCTCCGGATATCCAATGAAATAACCACTAATGGTCCTGGAATCCAACTTCTTTTCATGTGGATTATATATCCTCACTTCGGCTTGACAGCCCCACACGTGAAGATGTCTTAAACTAGGCTTCCTAGATGTCCACAGTTCATAAGGTGTCTTAAGAACTGCTTTACTAGGTACCCTATTCAATATGTATGCGGCTGTCCTCAATGCATACATCCACAATGAAACAGGTATAGAACTATCATTCACCATACTCCTTACCATTTCCATCAATGTACGATTACGCCTTTCTGCTACACCATTTTGATGTGGCGATCCGGGCATTGTATACTGCGCACAAATGCCCTTGGACTCAAGGAGTTTCTTAAATGGACCTGGAATTTGTCCAACTTCCGATGTCTTTCCATAATATTCACCACCTCTATCGGAACGTATTACCTTAACCTTTCTATTTAACTGCCTCTCAACCTCTGTAATGAATATCTCAAGGACATCAACCGATTGAGTTCTTTCATGCAGTAAATATAGGTAACAATACCTAGAGTAATCATCAATGAAGGTGATGAAATACCTCTCACCGCCCCAAGACGGTACATCGAAAGGACCACAAATATCTGTATGTATTAAATCAAGTAATCCACTACTCCTTATGGCAGCCTGTTTTGATACATGTTTGGTTTGCTTACCCTTAATGCAATCCACACAAGTATCATTCCAATCGGTAAAATCCAATTGAGACAAAACTCCACTTTTAATTAGCCTCAAAATCCTCTCTTTGGATATATGACCGAGTCTTTTATGCCACAAGTCAGCAGAAGATTCATTAAGTGCATTCCTTTTCATACCAACATCACATTCAACATCAACATTAAACAGGGAATTAACAAAAGTAGAATTCAGATTGAAACAATACAAAGTATCCAACAATAAACCAGTACCACAAAGGTTTGTTCCACGATACAATGAAAAACAACCATGTCCAATCCTAAAATCAAATCCTAAAACATCCAACCTAGAAACGGAAACAAGATTTCTAGAGCAATCAGGAACATATAGACACTTCTCTAGATCAAGGCAATAGCCCGTATCTAACACAATTCTATATGTCCCTACACCTTCAATTCTAGCTTTCATCCTGTTTCCCATAAATAGAAAGCTTTCACTTTCCGGCATTCGGTGGAGATTTAGGTAACCCTGCATAACATTAGAAACATGAGTGGTTGCACCAGTATCAAGCCACCAAGTATTAGAAGGTACCTCAATCAGATTTGATTCAAAGCATACGGAAGCAAAATGTATACCTCTCTTTTCAAACCATGCCTTCCTCTTTAGGCAATCGGCCTTCTTGTGCCCAGGTTTGTTGCAAAAGAAACATTTCAGAATCTTTTCAACCTCTCCTTGCCCTTTACCGGGCTGCACCTTAAATGGCTGCTTTCCCTTGTTCTTCCATTTCTTACTTGGAGCTTTGCCGCCACTAGAACCAGCATTTGATTTACCATAATAGGCAAAGTTGGCTTGGGGAATTTTGACCTTAAGGTCTTCCCTTTGCCTTGCCTCCTCTTGCATGAGCATGGCCTTAGTATCCGAAAGAGACCATTTTTCCTTAAGTTGGTTGTAAGTTCTCCGAAATTGCTTGAAATCATCACCCTTACATGATTTTAGCAGAAACTCAACCAACACTCGCTCACCAAGATCCATATCCAAACTCTTAAGCCGGTTGTAGGTATTCACCATGTGAGTAATATGTTCCTCCATTGACTGAGCTATGGTGTACTCTCTATTAGATAAATCATTAATAAGAGCAGCAACAACAGACTTATCTACAATGTCTGTCATAGTACACTTCTTAATTTCAGCCACAAATTCCCTCACATTTTCAGTCTTGGGCTGGGAAGGTTTAACATTAGGCGCTATGCTAAGCTTAAGAAAGCTCATCATAAGCCTATTCGACCTCTCCCAGTTCTCCCACAGTTTCTTGTCTGCCTCCGAACTAGTATCGGTCGGTTTAGTGGGCTCATCCATAATTAGAGCTGAATCGAGTCCCAAAAGGCCAGCATTTAGCTTGACATACTCAATCCAATCATCATAGTTTTGCCCATTAAACTTGATACCATTGGCAGTCATATTTGATATAGTAGAGACCACTGCAAACATTTACATTTCACATATTAATTGCTTTGAATTTAAACCACAATTCAGACTATAACACATACCAAAACATCGCATTTAAATTCACCTTTGGGTTAAATCTAAACACAACTAACAATCATCAAACATGCATCATTCATATAACATATATAAGGTCAATCATTAAGTTCACTTTAACATACAAGTCGTCTTTGGATGTACATTATATATTAATTAAACAAAGTTCATAACCTACTTCAATTGTTATTAACCATGAGTAAGATCTACCTTTGAGTAACCGTATAACTACATGTTAATAACTATAAATGTTTATTATTCTTAAATGTCATTTATGATGCTATATCAAATAAACATTTATAAACATAATTTAAATCATTTAATGAACTCTGAGTGGGCCACTTTGGTGACTAACGCACTCACTAAAATATTAAAGATTTAAATCATATAAACTTAAATTATTAAGTTTAATAATATCATTACAATACTTAAATTAATGAAATATTAAATTAATACCTCTATATAAAGGACTACTCTTTAATATCTTTTATTCTTAATTTATTAACTTATTTCTTAAAGCTCAAATAATAACATATAACATTTACATTATTAAATTGGTTTTATGTGAAAAGATTTGCATATACAATTCCTGAAATTTGCATAAGCCATATATGCACATGCACTTCAATTCTTTTCACAGACAGCATGCATTCATAGGTTACTCATATTGATGACGCATGCATAGCCCACATTCCGATTTCATCACAATTTGAATCGACAATTGGTCAATTAAAACAAAGCAGCAACATTTTATATAAAACTATTCAAAATCACAATTCTGAGAACAATTGAATTCACACGATGAATGCCGAACTATCAATTCAAATATTCAACCGAAATTTAAATTCAAAATTAAAACCCAACATTACTCAATTTAATTATGCCATAAACAGTTAATTTAAAACATCAATTAACTATAATCAACTTTAATTGAGAAAATACCCAAATTCGCATAAACCCTAAATTGGTAATTTAATTTCTATTAGACCCGCTCTGATACCAAAATGTTAAAATTTTAAACATTAAAAGCGAAAGCGATTAACAATACGGATCCTAATAAAACAATTAAATTAACCAAATCAACAATCATGGCATAATTAAAAGTTACAGTAAAATGAAAAGAAAACTTACTTGAAGAATCCATCACGATAATTTAATATCCCAAGTAATAATATATGTTTTCCTATGCCAAATCCGTATCACTTAAATTCGCCCTTTGATGATATAAGGACTTGATTGATTCTTGATTTTGAATCAAACCTTAAAAGTAGTGTGTTGTTGTTGTTTTTTTTTTTTTTTTTATGGCCCAATATATAACTTCCATTACGAAGAGTCATGACTTTTAATTTAAATGACATGACTTTTCATGAAAGGATATCTTGATGGAAGGTATCCATTAATGATTCATGAAGAGATATGACTTTTACTAATATACAAAACACACTAAAATACTTAAATTTTAACGAATTGGCACGGAGGGATTTACACCCGATAATTGTCTCTTAGATACTACACTAATCATCACCGTGTGTATGACGATAACAATTATCAATACTTAAATTATATGAATCAATTAGAAATTAAAATTTCTAACAGAAATTTCGGTGGCCACTTGCCATTCCCAAGTCATTGTAAATTATACAGACAGCAAACACCAATCCTCAAACTTACAAAGTAAATGGTATTGATTCAACTTGAAAATTCACACATCTCTTATATACACAGATAAACATTATTAATCAATATAAAAAGAATTAAAAACATACGTTAAAAATATTCCAAGGAAATAAAGTAAGGTGGTGAGAGTCTCAAATTTGGCAAAAATATAAGTCGATCAAGCTATTTTTATTAGCATTTTCCTTTTTTTTTAACCCTTAAACCAAAAACATCCATAATCATATAAGTCTTGATAACATCTCCAAATAGGATTTCTCGGTAGGAAAAATCGAATCTTAATAGGGAGTGAGATTTGTGAAGGAATAAATTTTAGATTATTTATATAAATATAACAAAATCTCATACGTAAAATTAGTATACTAAGAATAAAGTTTGAATAAAATGTAAAAACATACTAGAATCCGTTAATAAATAAATAAAAAAAAAACCTATTTTTCAAGGGATTTAGTTTTCCAAGCGACGGTAATATTTGCTCTTCGGTTTTATCACTCAATAGGATAAAAAAGAAAAGAGATAATGAAATTACCAATTGCTTAGGGGAATTTTAATCCCTATTAATATGTCTTTTTTATTTTCCCGGATATATTTGTATGTCTTATTATTGCAATAAGTCGTTACAGCCCATTAAATTTTAAAATAAAATGATGGCCAAAAAACCAAAAATTGAAATAAAACACCAACTACTTATTCACTGGGGATAAATGGCCGTTTAATTTTCTTCCTGTTCCTATAGATTGATATACAGTATTTACTTGCATTTTAAATACCAAATATCAATTATGCATGAATTGTTATTACAAAAAATAATGAATTCATATCTTATATCATCAATTGCTATTAAAAGGTTTATTTCGCCATATTTTATAAATACCTGTAGATGTACAAATCTACTTACAAAAGCCTTGAGCCTTATTCTTATTTGGATTTAATTTTTGGACTGATGTGACAGAGCTTAAAGAATTAGACCCAGTTCAATTGGGATGATCATGGGAGAATTGGCATGGAAGGCTTGGAGTAGAGCTCGTTGGAATTGGTCTGCCCAATTCCAACCTTTCTCATATTGGCTCACACACATTACAATGAAGGCCTCAATGGGCCTGGGTCCATAAAAGAGCCCACATCCATATCCACTTTGAGAAGGACTCATCTTAGCCGTTGATCGTTTGTCTCATCTGACAGACGACATTGACAGCCAGATTCTCTATAAATACCTTAGTCCTTACCTCATTTGGATGGGTGAAATCTTGGACAAACACCGTTGTGCTTCCGGATTTCCATTTTTGTGAATCGATTACTTGACTCACTCAAGAACGCACACGATATTCGTGGTACTTAGTGAGGTTAATGCTTTCTAGCTCCCTCACCTGTCACACTTGTGTTAGAGCCTATTGAGATTGCCTACTCCTCCTCCCTACACGATTCTCTCTTGATCATCCTTGCACATGTTGTTTCCTTAGGTTAAATGTAACGTGATAGTCACGCGACACGCACGTGATCGTTGCATTCGGATTCATACCCACACATTTTTGGCGACTCTACTGGGGAAAGGGAAATCAACACTTGTGTGATGGCACCTCCAAGAAAGAGACCTACTGATCCTACTGAGGATACGACTCAAGAACTTAATGTCAATCCTGAGGCTACTGAACATGACATGCCAGCACTTGAGGATGTGAACCAACCTACTGGTGCTCAAATCGACAATGCTGCAATCTTGCGTGCTATGCAAGAAATACCAGCAAGCAATCATCAATGCAAGAGTCTGCAAAACAATTCCAACAATTCATGACAATATTTGCTCAGTACTGCCTAGAATAGCTACTATTGCTGCCACGCAACAAGGTGCGACTTCGTCGACCCCTGTTGTTGTTGCGCAAAGCGCGCTTCTCAGGCACCTCAAGTTGCTCCACCTACTAATCCTACTCTATCCTGAACAAGATCCTACCAGAGTTGGAGAGCAAATCCCTACATTAGAGCCTGTAATCAACAACCGCTTGCACTCAGGTAATGAATATGGAATTCAACTTGGAACACCATCAACTTCCCAGCCCGCATTACATGCTCAACTTGGAGGATCTTCATCCTCACGGCTACACAATTGTCATTGGTGGACCCACTGTTCAACCTAATGCAACTTTACTCCAAACGGCCACCAGCTACACCTGTTGAAGTTACTACTTCAACTCCTAAAGGTACATTCGTCACGAAAGAAGATCTGACATACCTGAGGGAAATACAAGCTAAGTTGATGTGGGAGTATTGGATTCAAGCTCCCATACAATCAACGTATTGCTGCTAAGCCATATTCAGGACTACGTGAGTCCAAATTCATGCTATTCAATGGTAAAAAGGGAAGTGCCAAGGAACACTTGTTGAAATTCATTGAAACATAGAGGTTTATGGATTTGATGATGATTTGAAGTTGAAAGAATTTTTAAGCTAACAGAGAAAGCGTACACTTGGTACGTCAATTTCCCCTGGATTGTAGATTCATGGGCAATATGTGCAAAATGTTCCTAGAGAAATTCTTCTCCACAAAGAACGAGTGACCTTGACTGATATGAGACGAATCGTCAAAAGCCAAGGAAAACTTGATGGATTATATCGAGCGCTTCAGAGAGCGTTCACTAGACATTCAAGACATATGTGATGAAAGAGAGCTGGTGAAAATTTGTATCCAAGGCATGTTTACTGAGTACGCGATGCATTAGAAAATTTCTTTAGCTTCATTCTCCACTTGGTTGAGAATGCGCGAAGGACTAACAGTTTGTCACGCGATAGAGGAGGAAATGAAGTTTAACAAGAGAGAACCATCGATGAATTTGGCTCAAAGTGAAGATTTCAAAGAAGGAAGAAACCAAGAGTTGAGAAGCCAAGGGTGAGAGGGCAAAAGAAGCACAAACATATCCTTTACTCAATGGGAAAGGTGTACGCTGTGCTAGATCAGTGGTTAAGAGATGGAAATCTCAAACTCCAAGGGTAGAACGTTTGCCAAATCAGGAAGAAAAAATAATCCTAAATTTTTAGTAGATTTCACAGGATTGTGGGGCATCTACTAAGGATTGTTTTACTTTGAAGAGGATCTTTAATGAAAGAGTTGAGAATGGTGAACTTATCATCGAGAATAATGATGTCAGGAATAACCCACTTCCAGCTCATGGCAATCAACGTGGTGCTGTGAATGCCATTACCCATGATCCTACTATAATGGAATCAACAGACACACAGCTAGTTGGAGGACATGAAGAAAATGACAATACACTCAAAATTGAAACTCATGGGGATGATAATGTCATCTTTACTTTACTAAAGACTTCAAATTTTAAGAATTTCTTTGATCTCCTTGGATTTGATGATTATGCACGATTTGCAGCAATGACTGTACTTAACCAAATTGCGCAAGGTCATTATAGCGGATGCGACATAGTTCAACCTAAGAAAGGAGTGGTCCCTACAAGGGATTATGCAATTACATTTACTAGAACTGATGCACACTTGAAGAACTTCAATCACAATCGTCCTTTGTATGTAGAGAGTATACTCAATGGTTACCCCATCAAGAGAACATTTATCGATAATGGATCCTCACTCAATATCATGCCCATGTCTACTTTCAAAGCTGCAAGAATAGATATCGATACTTGAGTGAAGCATCCCATCGCAGTGAATAGTTTATCAAATCTTCTACAATGACAATGGGTTATGTCAAAGCAAGTTTAAAGTTGAGCCCATTCATAGCCTTGCTACATTTCATGTAATTGATGCAGGTGTCCTATTACCTTCTCATAGGAAGGACATGGCTGCATGAGTATAACATGATCTTAACACAACATCAGTGCATGAAAGGTCATTGGAGTGGAAGTGATATCCTAATTCATGCGACAAAGAATCCATTCAATCGTAATGAACTCCACTTTGCTGAAGCTACCTTTTTCTATGAACATGATAATGAAGCATATATGACTTTAGTGGAATCCCACGTGGAATCACTACCCACATGAGAAGAAATTAAGACTCGAGAATTTAACAAAAGAAAGAAACATGGTTGTCGTGGAGGTGTAAAGAAACACAAGAAGGCTTATGATAGGATGGAAATGTAAAGAAGTGCATGAATTGAAGAAAGAGCTGTTTATGACCAAGAGTATTATTATCATATCTCACTCATTTCCCTTTTGTTTCTGTGTAAACAAAGCATTGGATGCTTTTACCTAATGAATGAACTGTATTACTTAACCAATCAGTATTGTTCGTGAAAATGTGATGGTGTGATCACTTATTTTCCTTTTCATCGCTATTGTCGTTGCAAAGTAAGAAACTAATCTTCTTAGCGCGCAAAGCTAGTTTAAAAAAAAAAAAAGGGGATCAACATCAAATTGAGTAAGATTACCCTTTATTAATGAAAGAAAAACAATAACAAATATAACATTTGATTTAGACATCGTTGCTAAGGGTAAGAGCTTAGCTCCCAGGCGTATGATGTTGATAGCTCATCAGTTTTTTGTATTTCTAGTTGTCAAGTAGTGAAGATAATCCCTTGACAACCCTATTGAGCAAGTAATCCTTGGCATATGGTATTTACACAAGTACTATATAGTTGAGTAGGGAAATACCCTTGACTAATAAAGATTTATCGATAACAAATGATATCGCAGCATGAGCGCGGTTAATAACAAATGTCACTATCGCTGCATGAGCGTGATTGATAACAAATGCTACCATCACTGCATGAGCGCGATTGATAAAAAATGTACCGTCATGCTTGAGCGTGATTGATAATGAATGCTACTATCGTGCATAAGCGTGAATGTTCATGTTCCTCAAATGGATTGTCTAAACATCATTGCGAGGAAGTAGCAGTGCACTTCAATGCACATGATAATTCATATCTCATTTATATTAGATAATAAGTGTTGGTTGAAGCTTTGCTCCTAAGCGCGTATGATCACAAAAAAAAGAAAGCATGTTTTAAACTAAGTGTTGTGTTTCAATGACAATCCTTGTTATCTAGACATGCTCTTTGTCTGTGATGCCTATAATAACTCTACAAGTGTCTAAGGGATTGAAGTGATCCTACTACTAGTCTTTTCATGTGTTACAATCATATGAGAGCTACTACTCCAAAGCGCATAATGACTAAATATATTACCAAGGCGAAAATGAGTATCAAGAATATAAATGAATATAGAGATGATGAGTTGATCAGTTTAACCTATTTGATACAACTCATATTGAAAGGAAGAAAGGAGATAATATTACATAACCAAGAAGATTACAGCAAAGAAAGACACGAGTGGATGCCTATCACAAATCAATAATGTGCAATGCACATTTGTGATGCTTGACGTGCAAAATGTTTATTTGTATGTGATCCTCACTTATGCAACAATGCATGAAGTTCATTTGTGCAATATGCTCAAAACATGTATGCGCATGTCACACCAGCTTGCTCATGGTGCTACATCTCTCTTATATAATGATACTACAATTAGTTAATTAAAAGTACATGCATGAAAATAATGCTTGTCTTCAAACAAAGTCGATGTGTTCCTTCAAGATATTGCAATGATGGCCTAAGCAAGTTCAAAGGAGCGTTGGAAACGACATACAAACTTGAGTACAAAAAAAAAAAAAAAAGAGTATCACATACAATATGAGCTGTGACAAGCATATATGCCAGATCTATACAAAGCAAGTGGGGCAAGGATATGTTACAAAGTCTCAAGAAGCTTTGGTATAGGATTCATTATATTGGGTGATTCATATTTGAAATGAAACCATCATTCATTATCCATATTATTGAAGTGAAGGTCCCTGAGTGCCATTTTCTAAAACACGACACACGTCATCAACAACTTGTCTCCTATCATTTAATTTTCTAAAAAAGACAATGACTCACACCAGACAATTGTCTATTTTGAAGTATTTCTTATGATGTCATTCATCTACAAGTTGGTGAAGAAAGCAAGCTTGATGAACTAAATAATGAAAGAAAAAAAAGGGGGGAGAAAGAGTCTTAGTACAATGAAAACAGTATATCAAGTTGTTTATGCAAAACTTTGATTTAGATGACAAGATATGTACTTGTGAACTCAAATCAACAGCATGAGACATAACAACAAGCATATTAGCTAGCAAAGTATCACATTCATTCACCAAAAAAGGTACACAAGTGAAGAGTCCTCTCTTACAGTGGTGCGGTCCAAAATCGTCACATGGGCAAGTGAGACAAATAATCGAGGAGAGCCTTCTATCATAGAGTGCGGTGCCAAAGTCACCATGTGGGGGAATGGAACACAGACGCAATGTGCGGTTCC